>JAIPRN010000257.1:0-101711 GCA_025469175.1 Geopemphigus sp. TES_GeoC_2020 | reverse complement strand
CTAAAAAAAAAAAAAAAAACCCGGTCAGACCGAATCCCAACCAAGTTTTTGCTTCACCGCGACAATTCGAGCCTCCGTCGCAGCCATGCCACCCCGACGGGAACGATTGTATCGCTACGATTTCAAGTCATTGTTCGCATGCGCTCTATAGCGCGGATTTCACAGCCCGCGCGCGTACATTATACGCTAAACACCTAAACGCGCGAAGTCGTTCAAGTATAATTCGGGACAAGGTTAAATTACTTACCGCGGTTAAGTCGAGTATAATTCAAACGTCCAAACGTTTGACGATTCGCCGAATACATTTTAATCAATCGAAAATTTATCGAAATACCGGAAACTTTGATATTAAAACGTCTATTGAGTACGTGTAGGAACGAATTAATCGGCGCGGGACGAGTTAATTTAACGTTCGACTACGCTCATGGAATTAACGTACGTTATTATTATCGCGACGACGTATTTAATATTATGGCGAGTTTTAAACGAAACGGGATTTAGACGGATATTTGATTTGCGTTCGATCGATGTTCGTTGATAGACACGAACGAGAAATGTGGAAAAAGTCGGTTTGGTTGGTGAACCACTAGGTACTTAGGGTCTTCAGGAATGGAAAAAAGGTGTGGCGGGAAGAATTATAAATAGAGAACGGCTGAACCCGAGACTAAGTACGTCCACGAATCGTGTTCGCGAAACGTGGTGCCGGACTTACAGCAGACACGACTTGCGTGATGGTGGCGTTCAGAGCGGACGACGGGGAACGGTCGCGGCGTCTGGATTGGCCGCGGCGGGAGAACGATAGCGGCGAGTAGCCGTCCTCGAGCCCGGACGAGCTCGGGTCGGCGGCGACGATGACGTCGTGCGGCGACAGGAAGTTCTGTTCCTTCGAGTCGGTGGTGGAGCACGTGCCGGTGGCCGTGCTCGACCCGATGGCCGAGTCGGTGGATATTTCGGGCACCTTGAACCGGCCCTTCAGCGTGTAGTACGCCGGGGCGTCCGACGACGGTTGTTTGGACGCCGTCATCATGTTGCGCTGGTGGCAGCCGGCCACCGTGGCCCGGGACTTGAGCGCCGTCTTCCGGACGATATAGAAAATCCGCGCGTAGCACACCACGATGGACACACAGGGCACCACGAACGCGCCCATAAACAGGATCTCCTTTGGCGATCGTCCCACCGAGTCCGGCAGTATGGAACACGATCCGACCGTGGCGTCCAGCCCGAACTGGCCCCATTTGCCCAGCCACGTAGGCACCAACGCGCCGAAACCGCCCACCCACGTCACCGTCACCATCACTCCCAAATAGAACTTCTTGTACAACCTGCGAACCGATCCAACGCCACATGCAAACGTTAGCCGCGTAAATGATATTTTGCCGGGAGGTGGTCGTCTTCTTTTTTGGTATATCATTTTTCGGAAATCGACGACAGCGCTAACTTCCGCTGCCGGAATTTCGCGTAACCGGTAACCGGGCAGCGGATGTATTACCAATTTGGTGGTTAACAAGTAAAGCCAAGTAATGGCTATACGTTACGCGTGATATGCACGCGCCATCGTTCGGTTTATTATGTTATTTCAATCGATATTATGGTTTTTCGTTTACAAACGCGAAAGTCTGTTCGGTAGATATTGATTAGAGAACACAGTCGTTTAAACGTCGGTAAACTAGATTAAGAATTACAGCTTTTTTTTGTGCGAATATACGTTTGAAAGATTTAAAATGGAGAATGCCGAGAAATTGCCCGAAAATCTAAACGAATTCTTATAACCGCCGTTGAGATTCAAAAATACAACAGTTATTAGTATTCGTCGGGTCTTCTTCGTACGTATTGATTCGTTTATTAGTTTCGTTAAAGGTATTGTTATTATTATTGTTAGTACGATTTCGATCCGTATAGAAATCTTAAATGTCAAATTACATCGAGCGCTGTAATTTTTATAGTAACCTTTAACGGATAATTTACTTTTCGTTGTAGCCAGTCGACACATCGATTCGAGTGAACTATTAGAATTGTAATTTCAAATACGAACGTCTGTTTCGGATTAGCCACGTAAAATTAACAATAAACGTGTAGCTATATTATAGCGAAAACTATTTGTTTCGTATTACTGCAATTATATACGTGTAAAGTCTTTTGCTCCCAAAAACAAAAAAACGTTTCAAGTGACGAACATAAATTTTTTTCTCCATGCTCGAATTTTTTTCGTATGCTCGATGTCGATATATTAAGAAGTTTTTCCAAAATGATTTTGATTTTGACGATAATAATAATATTTTAAATTCGAATCGTACTCGATTGACATAAACCGTGGCGCGTATTATTTTTAATATCGTGATTGTATTCGGTTCGTTCGATTTACCGAACGTAATTACAGATTTTATCGTTGCGTAACGAAGTCGACGTTATTTCGAAAACGAATTATTATAAATACCCAACAGGTGTGCACACGTTTATACGAAAAGTAAATCGTGTTTAATACTCACTTCGGGTAGAGCGATGGATGTCCAATCATGATGTATCGATTTATGGTTATAGCCAGTATGGTAAACAGGGATACCGCCAACAAACCGTATCTGACCAAGGGGAAAAGGCGGCACAGTAATTGGCCGTGTCTCCACGATCGATGCCAGAACGTAGAGGCGGCCAGCGGTAAGTTGAAGCAACAGAAACTCAAATCCGACACGCTGAGGTTGATGATGAACACGGCCGTCGCGTTGCGCACCTGTAACACAATAGCGCAATTGGATTCTCCACGTTCCGAAATCGTAATGACGGAGAGCGATTGTTCGCGACGAGCGGTAATTTTTAATTACACACGACGAGTCGTGCACGTAGACGGATATTTCCGACAGCGGCTACTCGTGTGTGATAACGGCGGCCCGTATAATTGTCCTTAGACGAATGAAAAATCGATCGGCGCGCACGATATGTTATATATAGTTTATTAAGAACAGAAGAATTTCGCGGCAGCTAAGCAACTAGTAGTTGGGAGACGGCGTTCGAAAATATCGAATTATCGTCCGCAGTCCCGGGCACGCTAACAGCGACATAAACCGAAAAAATATATCGGCTAAATGTCCGAAAACAGAAACGTTCAATAACCTATACATCTGCACGTGTATATACGTCGCACGAGTCCTATATCAACTTCGTGGCGGTTTTTCTGGGACTATTCTGTACATTGCGTAGATATTTCGAAAATAACGTATACGAATATATATATATATATATATTGTGATGTCTGAGCGTGAACGACGGAAACGTATACGAACATCGCGCAAAGTGATCGATATTAAACAATTAAACGAGTATCAACGAAGATTGACGCGAAGAAAGTTTGGCGGCAAAAAGCAAAAGCAACGACAAACCCTACACGTACTACATTTGATGAAAGTTAATTTTGATTCGATAAGAACGTTACGTGACTCCGTAAAACTAATAGTGTATATATATTCTGGTTCGTCGTCTGTAAAACGCGACAGCGACAGTCAAACAGTGGCTTTTACTTTTCGGAGAACAACGAAAGTGCGTACGCACCATAAACGTATACGCGCCTTTTTTCCATATTCGTACGTCATTTCCGGAATTCTGATATTCGATACGCTTTATGTTGACTCGTTGAACTTATTAAAACATCGAAAACGCCATCCGTCGGTCGGTGTTCCCGGTACTTCGGGATTTGTTTAACGGGATTCGTATTTCGCGACCGCACTAATATAATAATTTATCGTCGCAGTAACCGAACGGCGGGACACGCGCGCGATAGTGATTGACGAAGAACCGCGGTCCGAGTGCAATTACTACTTGGCGGGCGTGTCAAATTACGGCGTAAAAACGGAATTTTATGTTCGTAAAATCGCCCGGGTCGGTGGGCGTTATATTCGGACGTTTTCGGACCACATTCCGAAACGCGATTCGTTTCTTATTCGCACGCGTTCGTCCGCCGTACGTATGCCGTCGTTCGATTCCCGTCTTTCGCGACTCGTCCGTTCGTACTGGTTTCGTCGGCGTTCGCGATCGGAACGAACCGAAGACGGCGAAAACGGGTTCGGGTTTTCAGGGCGCGCGGGGAGGTTCGCGCTAATAATAATAGAAAACGAATTTAAGACGGGATTTCGTCCCGTGGAATAAGAGCGTTCGCGTGTATTCAATCGATCACGCGGGCCCGGACGTACTGCGTAAGCGCTGCCGCGCTATATTGTTACTAAGCTGTGTTGGGGGTGGGTGGGTTCCGGCGCGTAATTCACCGGGCGGTATATATATATTTGAATAGCGTGTCGGCGGGAGAATTGATAGACTACCGACGCGGAAACCCATCGGTTATATCGGCGGCGGCGCGCGTACGTCGTTTTTTATTTATTTCGTTCTCCCGTCGGCTGTATCGACGTTTTACAATTTTTTGTTTTTATTTTTCGTATTTATTTTCGACGGAACAAAATGAATCGGCGGCCAACGCGTATTTCGCCATCGTACGGCGACAACGCGCAGCTCATTAACGTATAAAACGTATGTAGACCGCGTGATATTTATTCGAAAGTCGCCGCGGCGGTAAACCACGTGGATTCGAAAAGTCGTACGAAAATAATATTGAAAAAAACGATTAATATCGCGCTCCGTACGTTATATATATATATATATATACGGTTGGCTCGCCGATATTCGTGACGCGCGGATAAAAACGATTAATAATAATCGCGCTCTCGGCTTTTAACGTCCGTCAACACCGCGACGCGCTTTAAACGTACCATTTTCACTCCAAACGCGCTACTACACTTGGCCGTCACCGTTCTGTTCGCACGGACGGTTTATACGTACTTTACGTGTACGGTTTAAATCACGTTCGAATAGAACGTCGTTCGAGCGAATTATTCGCCGAGGCTTATTTTACGGCCGCTTCTCCGTTCGTCTTAACCGCGGCCAGCATTTTATCAAACAATTCGGTAAACGTTATTTTACCCGATCCTACCACTCTACGTGTGTGTGTGTGTGTGTCAATAAATACAAAATGTAGACCGTAATGTCCTGTTTGAATCCGTTTCGTTCCGCGCTATCACGAGGTATAATAATCGCGTGCTGTACCGCCTACGTACAACGCAAATTCATTAATTTCTGAACCCGAAAGAAGGCTTAAGTTTATTAATATCAATTTATTTTATAAATGACACCCGTTGGGTCCCATAATAATCTAAAGGTTATTACAAACGACCTAACTGTCGACAGGGTATATCGTGTATATATAGATAAACCAAAAAAAAAAAAAAATATATAGAACGGGCTTTGGTTTTATAAAAAGAAAATTTGATAAATATACCGGGCGAGCGAAATGTTCGTAAAAAAATCGATCGAAATAATTATTCCAGTATGACGGAGGCGTTCTAAGAGACGTACAATTACGTTGATTTAACGTAATTTTAATTTTAACGTAATTTAATTTAATAATGCTATTATTAGAACGTATTTTTAAAATTTTATTTTTCAATAATGTTCCGATATCCTCGTGGCGTCGTGCTTTAAACATTTTGTTCTTCCTGTACTTAGCGGAAGTTTATTGGTCAATTTTTCGCGGTTTTTTTAAAATAAAAAATATTATACAATTCGTACTTATCCTACGGATTAAAAAACGAAAATAATCACAAACAAATAAAATACGACGACGTCGCATTAGGGCTTCATTCGGCGACCACATTACAGCGTGAATTCAATTATTATTATTACGTCATCATGGTTGGGGCAAAAGCAACGCGAATTACTTTATAGAAATACCGAAGAAAATAAAAACAATACATTGACAATTTGTCGAAAACATCGCGCGTAAAAACGGCGAAAAGCGAGAACGACTTATTTATTATACTGGATATTTTATTGAATCAAGCCTCCGAGCTTAATACAATGTAGTCACGAAATTTGATTCAATTTTGGCGAACGGTTTTTACGGATTTTGTCTTCCTATTTTTTTCCCACGAACAATATTGCATTTTGATTTTATTACTTAACGGTTCCGTTTCGAAGTGGTGGCAAATATCACTTTCCATCCAAACAAACCGTTTTGTATACGCGTTACGTATAATTAGTTTTTAGGAAAACGACAATTCGAAAACCGCTACACGGGCTTTTCGTATATATATATATGTTGTTTTTAGATCAATCATTTACAATCGTTCAGGTCTAACCTTAATATTTCGGCGCGAAATTGTTTTCGGCTTGAATTTCAAATCGTGTTTATTGTAAGATAAGTATACCACCTATTTCGTAATATAATTACGCGATCAAAATTACGGAGCTCGTACGATAATATTGTACGCGTAAATTCATTTCGTCCAATTGCCTTTTGTTATAAATAGTTTTGTACGAAATATTATGATTTTAAGAAACAAGAGTTATTTCACTACGACGATTTTACATTTTAATTTAAGTATGAAGTAATCGGGTATTAAAGTTTAATTACCGATTACTTAAAAAGGCGAAATTCGTAGGTTTATTCACAAGAAGCTTAACGTTATTCGTGGTTACGAAGTAATTTTCGGTACGTTCACGTTCCCTATAGAAATGCGGGCGTTTAGTTCGCGTTATTCTTTTTCTTTTGGGACCGTATAGATAATTTACAGGTATATCATCCATTTACGAAAAGAAAATAACCTACGCGGAAATTGAAAACGACGGTAGTTTATAAGGCGACTTTGGTTTAAAAAATTACTTACGACCGAAAATTCATTCCGCAACACGAAATACCCACCTAACCATCACAGTCGTTCCGAATGTTTAATATTGAAAACGAAAAATTCGTATTCGTCGAGCAAATTACGCGTTTACGTGATTTAGCTGAACGACGTACACCGCCGTTTATATTGGGTACAGTATAGAATGACGCAGAACGGCACAATACTATGACGCGATTAATAACGCAAATCGCGTTAAGATCTAACGTCAGTTTAGTGAAAGCAAAAAAAAAAACAAAACATTTTTCCGGTATATTCTTAAACGAAACGAAATTGTGGAATAAAAGCGTTTTTCAATCTAATCGCTCAAACGGGTAATATAATATGTTCCGATAAGACTATCGATGTTTCTAAGTCTACGCGCTGTGTCAGTTGATAGCTATTTTACTTTAACGGGCGTTACAGTATCTCTTTTTTTTACGTCTGTTCGTATCGTACGTTGTATACTGATATCACACGCGAGTTACAATAATAGTTACGTTTTACACATTGGTTAAAACAGTATTAGGGATAACGTACTAAAACGGTCGCTATTAAAAGATCAAACCATATAACACTATTGCGTACATCTCGTAAAAAGAACGTCGACTATTATTTTTTCGTACCATTATTATTATTTTGAAAAACGTCGTAACGTTTCTTATTGAAAGGACACATAACACGTATTATTCTTATTCGTTTTATATTGTTCGGGGAAAAGTTGTCAAACTGATATTTGTATATTTATCGAATTCGTGTAAACAATATCGCACTCGAGCGATAGAATAACAATTTAAAAGCGTTTGTAATTTTTGTCAATTTATTCCAAATAATAAGCGATAAGAAAAACGTTCTAATAAATATACGTATATATTTACTCTGAATATTTCTCACGAGAAAATACTATTATTTTTACAACTCGTACTTTACACGTCATACGCAGTTTCGAAACGGTTTTCACTCTATTATTCTAAAATAAAATCGAAAGGCGCATATACCGTCTCGAAGTAACGGGTTGATTGCGAAACGGGTAAGACACTGTTTCGAACGCATTTTATTTTTTACGACGCGTACATTTTTTTTAAACTTTTATTTCGAAAACGTACAATCCGTAAAATCGTAGCTCGCAGCCGGCATATTGCGATCGACTTTTATTTTATACGGTTCGAATAATACGATAAAAGCGTATTCCGCTTCGGAATTCGTTTTACATTTTGACGCACGACGTCGGTTTACTACCTCTGTGCGGGTTAATTGAGATTTAAATCATATTCGTGACACTCTTTTACATTAAGTTATCGTTGTAAATTATAATTTAACGAACGATGTCAAAAACTTGTAGTTGTGATTTTGAAGGAGACATACGCAAACTATTTCATAACGTAGTCTATTTCTAGCGGAAATTGGTAAAGTTTATAGTGATAATAAAAATAAAAAAACCGCGAACAACGCAAAACAAAACTTCGAGATAATATTATAATTTTTACATATCGAATATGATTTTTAGATTTTTATAGGTATTTGCATTTTTATGACGCGAAAAGACATTTCGAAGTTAAATTTTATGGCGTTTGGATTTGCACGAGTACGACGCACGTCACAGAAATAATAGTTTTTCGACGAAATGGTTAATATAAAACTCGATTCGATCATAGAATTATGTAAGCACCTATGTGGGTGTTATTCGATTCGTTTTCGAAATATCGCGGCGTTGGTTATGGGGGTTGGTGGGGAAATGTCCGCGTATTATTTATACTCGAAATATCGATGGACCGACAATGGTCGATGACCTACGCGCTGGTTGTCTCAACTTAACTCAAGCCGTGGACCGTTAATATTCAACCATTGTCGGTGTAATCCATCTCGTGCCTCCTAATATATTATACGGTAGACGCGAAGGAAAATTATCGTCATTGGTAGCGATATCAAACAACAGTTACACAAATCGACCACGCATAGATCCGAATTGATTGGCGCGTAAACAACGCGACTCGTTGGCGATCGCTTCTGCGACCGGTTGTGGGTTCCTTAGAACGACGGGTGTTGCTTAAAGCGAGCCGTATATCGTCATTTTAAACGATTTCTTTCGTTCGCTTTCGATTTCCTAAATTAATTGTTATTGGTCGCGCAATTATATCCGACCGTCAACCACCATCAACGCCATGCCGTGACGGAATAACGGCGCGCATAGAATCGCAAATAATGTGGAATCGAATTTCTTTCGCCGGAATTCGTTTATTTTCGAATTTCCGATTACAAATTAGTGAATTATTGAATACGAAAAAAGAACATCTTTGGCACCGTGTACGGGGGGAATCACAGACTTATAGGGACCGTACACAATTTTACGTCAAGTGTAGAATATAATTCGAAACGAACATTAAATTACCGATATACGTGAAACAACGTTGTTTTATATAAAAACGTTAGTAACTTCTTTCCTTCGTAACCTTATTATTATTTATAACATTACGTTTTTCGTAAAACAGTTGGGTTTTTCATAATAGCACCGAACATTTTACAAAAAATAATCGAGTAGAGTAGTTTGAACGTATATTTATAGATATAAATGTATTTAATTAAATTCACGGAGGTTTAAAATACAATTTAATTCGTCACAAAGAAAAGACTATAAAGGCGAAAATTCCGGCTATCTTTAATTACGTTATTGCTCAAACAATTCGCAGTAATTTGATGAAATTTTACGAAAAAAGGTCATCAGCAAATCGAAAAATAGCAGAGCGAATTTTTTCGAATTTGGCAAAGACGTTGGACTAAAAAAAGTAAATTTCTAAACGAACTAATATAACAATATTACTGATAAACACACACACACACACACACACACACACACACACACACACACACACACACACACACACAGAGTTATATATAACTATACGGTTTTTTGGAGTAGCAGACTACTAGACGAGACGTTTACCATTTTGTTTCCAGAATTTTTCGAAAATACTCGCGTTTATTTCTCTTCGTTACCGTCTATTGCCGCGGTTCGCGGAATATCATCCGCTATTATTATATAGCCGGTCGGCGGTACACCCGATCCGGGCGCTCGAAATAAACGTAAAATTTCGCCGGAACCAAAACGTTCGAGTACGCACGCAATACAACGATAACATTCGCGTCCGAAAGATACGCGCGCGCACCCCCAGTTATTGTTTGGCCGGTCGTGGGCGAAATCAATTAATCGTCGTGCGGTCCGGAGAACGGGTAGGTAGAGTAATAAAGGCGACCAGAAAGGATAGTGGAAATAAAAAAAAAACGACGAACGTATATATATATATATATATATATATACACGTTTATATAATCACGACTGTTTTTGTACACCCCCCTCAGATAGTATTTTTGTTTGTTTCGGAGAGACTGAGGCGTTGCCCTTGTTCGAAAAATATACGCGTTTTTTTTTTTATGCACGCCGAGCAGTCGATTTCGTCAAGAAGGTCACGTACCCGCGGTGCGTTCGCCTCGTCGTGTTTATTCCGTCCATTTTATTTTTGCGCGCGTTCGGCGCGAGCACGAGAATCGTACGACGCATTTATTGTACGCGCGGTATCACAAAATACGTATCCGAAAAAATGAACAGAAATAAACGGAACCGGGAGAGAAATAATAAATAAATACGGATTTACGGCCGGGGGAGCGGTCGGTCATTCCACAATACTGTCACGTCCTGTCGTTTTTCGAGGACAAACAACGATTCTTACACAAATCTTTCTATTACGCGGACAACGGAATCGAGCTTACGTATTGCGCGCAAATATGTATTTACGAGCGCGCGAACATTGGTTTTGACCGAAATAATAATGATAACGGAAAAAAAGGAGCGCGATCAGGCGCGTATTATTATTATTATCGTAACACCGACAATGACCTTGTAACGTTGGCTACGTGAAAATAAAAAGCGTAACGGCGATGCGTCGCGGGTCACGCGTGACGACAATCTTGTAGAAGATTTCGTGAAACGATATTACGTTCGTATTGTTCGTACGCAAAATAACGTAATTCGAAACGAAAAACCACGGACGTTTAATGGGCACGAGCTGGAGAAAAACGCGAAGGCGATTGTGATTTCATTATTTCGCCAAGCGCGCTCCGTAAATAATATCCGGACATATTGTTTGCGTTACGCGAGATGAAATATCGATTATTACTTTTCGCGGACGTCCGATGCGTTTGGAAGGCGTTTAGAAACGGGTGATCACTTTCTTGAAATTCATTCGCGCCTTTGGCTATAGGCACAAACGACTACGTTCGAACGGTCCCCGATAATACGGCGGAATAAATTTTCGCTTTCAGATCGTATGAGTTGGTACCGGATTACGCGTGGTGGCGACTCTACGATCGTCGAATTCTCAATGACCGGACGCGCAAAAGAAACAATTTTAATTCCACGAAAATCGTCGACGAACGTGTATATAGTATGAAATTTTTAACTTCGACTCGATCGCCCGTCAATTACTAAAATATCTATCCCATATTTAGAATCAAGTGTCCGTACTTTAATTCAAAAAGAACAAAAAAAAAACAAATTCGTCGTTTCCCAGTGGTTGAATAATCGGTCAGATAGAAGGTAAAGTTCCGAATAAAAAGGTTTCCCACGGTATTGTTGAGAACGACAGTTTTTCCAAGTAAAACTACAATGGGGTTTACGGACCGTTTAATTATTCCGAACGAAATTCAATTGTTTTTAATTTATACTTATATATCATAATTCGGCACGTATAATAGTTTAATAATAATAATATCTTTGATGTTTTATATCGAAGTTAAATTATTTTAGAAATTCCAAACGAAGAGACAGCTCTATTTTATTATTTTCCAGAATATATTTTTCGATAAAGTGTCACAAGCTTTCAGAAAATGGATCAAAATAATATTAATTCTAAAACGTGATCTCTATTAACGAAATATAATATATATTTATATATTTAATCGCTTTACCGAATATTATAAACGTTTTGGAATATTAACGAAATATGATGTTCTTATTTGGGTTTTTGTAGGTATATGCGAATTTTTTTCGGTAAAATTGTTACATTAATTATAATATTATTATATTAAAATTATTATTAATTATTCGATTAATTAGTACGATTAGTCATGTTCGTAAAATTTAAACCGAAATTATTGCATCTTTCGATAATTTTAATTTAAGACACACACGCGGTCCGTACACGTTTTGCCCGAGAAGAGTATTTCAAATTTTGGTCGATATATAAATTTATAGAATCGACCATTTCAAAAAACCTCCATAATTTTATACCGTGTGTCGTGAGAAATAATATATCCTACTACCGTACTTACGTTTTATTCATATATAAAACATTCGTTATTTTCAAGTAATAACGCTTACTGCAGTATCGAAATCGATAAAAAATATATACCCGTGTTATGGGCACTCTATACAAGGCGTTTACGTTACTTTTTTCGCGAGAGTATATAATTGTAAGCGTATAATAAAATGCATAGTCGGTGTTGTTTCCGAAATACAGTATTTCCTATAATCGTTTGAAATACGCACGAACCCTCGATCGTCTATAATGCGGCGTTTGCAGTTATGTCAACGTCGTTGTCTAGACCAGAAACGCCGGCATGTAAATGTTTTTTTTATACGAATTTGCTTTCACGGGGACGTAAATAATCGTGAAACGTCCGATTTGTTTACTGGAGAACGTTCCCGTGGAATATTACGACGGGGTACGGCTATAGAGAATGTAGTTCGACGAAAATTATTATCGAACCGTCATAATCTCCTAAATCGTCTGGAGGAACGACGCGAACGCGGAAAACAATTATGTTCAATTATTATCGGTACAGAGGGACGGGTATAAATAAGGAACGACGGAGAGTTTCGTCTTTATCGCGCCGTGATCGGAATTAATTATTTCGGGATAATTACGGAAACGGGAATTTAAGAAATTTTAATAGAAAAGTAAATAAAAATAAGGAAATTCAGCCGTCGGCGGGCGTTTGAAACGTAATGGTTCGAAAAGCGAACGTTTTTTTTACGCAAATATATTTCCGTTTCGTTCACCGGGCGTGTGTTTAATATTAAAATTGTTTACGTACACCGATACGTACCTGCGCGTATATATATATATATATTTATCCGATCGGTATGGCGACATTCGAACAGAGAGGAAACTTTCGTTTTAATATAGTTCGTTAGACCGTGAAATATTTGCGCTTCAATTTAATCCCGGTTACACCGTTCCACCTACACAATACACTATTGTACGCGAATGTTCAAATAGTACGTTTATGTAACCGTATTTTACGCGAAACGATCGGTTACCGGGTACGCGTTATTAAACTAAAAGCGGTACGTACGTATTTTAGATTTTTAGTTTATTTGAACGTCGGACCTCTCCGCGAATGGACGAGATGGAATTGTAGTTTGATCGGACGGTCCGTTTACGATTCATTATGGCGCGAACTAATTCCGCGGGCCGGTGTTTTTGTTCGTCGTCCGTACAATTGTAGCCGCTTTCTAACGCCGATCCCAATTTTTACGATCGAACGTCACGCGGTCCACTTTCGAACGGCTCAAAACAAAACCCGAAATGTACGCTACTTTTAACCGTCGTAAACGGCACCCGCAATTTCGTGTTTACTTTAGCGCGGACCCCTCTAGGCTTGGGCGTGTATGCACTGCCCATTAGTGGTCGCCCGATTGATATCGTAACGTTGTACGCGATTTTTAATTGTTTCCGCGATTCGGGGGAACGGAAAATGTTCTCGACGCGTGTTCGGTTTTTTCGGAGCGAAATGAATACGTACGTACGTTGTGGGGGGCGTAAAATAATTTCGAATTTCCGTCGTATCTGTCACCGAAACGTCGAATGCTACGAACGTAAAGTACTGCAATAGTTATACTTCGGGGTAGTTTTGGAATGTTAGCTAGGTCGTCAAACATAGCGAAAACTTTGAGGTATTTCCGAATGCGCTCAAGTTTCGTATATACAAGTAGATCCTTTTGTAACGTTAATTTAATCGAATTCGGGACCCACTCGAAATTACCGTTTATAGGAGAACGTACGCTCGCACGCTTATCGCAGGATCATTTTTGATCACGTTCTAAATATTATATAACGTTTAATTCGGCCGAACGAACGGTGTGAAACGAAATTGTACACGACATTCGAACGTTGAAGGATTTTTTTTTTTTGAAAAGTAATATCGACATTGTTCGAACCGCTGTAATATACGTTACGCGTTTTACATTTATTTACGATTATATCGGTAAATGGGTTTCGTAACACGCACCTGAGGATCCACGCGAAATATGTGGAAGGTGATTGATAGTTTATGAAAAAAGTTTATTCCGTAGACGAAATTCGATTTTACACGAGTCTGAAAACGAACTTCCCAGACGAAAAGGTTATAATAATCTGAATATGGCGAGTATGTCGAAATTGATTAAGTGATTTCGTTTTCGAATATTTCGACAAAAGAATATAATACGCGTTGTTGTAGAAAACGTTTCGAACGTCGTTTCCTTTTCACGATATTATTATTATTAGCAGCGTGTTTCGATAACCGCGTTATAACGTCATTGTTTGTGTTTGTTCGAAAATAATGCATTTTTAAAACGTTTTTCGCGGTCGAAGTAAATTTAATTTATAATTGCCCGTAGAAATTAGCGCGGTTAAATTGTGGTTTATACATTTTTAAGTCGTTTCGGTGTATCTATCCGACACAATTGAGAGTCTGCGCTGTAACACGAACGGGGCATTAAACAAATTAAAAACGTTTAAAATTGTATAAAAGACGTACATTTTTACGAAAAAAAAATTTAATTGAAGTCAACAACAATTACAACACGAATAACGAACGAAATTTTATGACGATCTTATATAGAACAAAACGAAGTTACAAGAACGATTTATAACGTCTAATTTGATATGCTGGTATAATAGGCTGTCAGAGCCGAATGCCGACTAATCATATTAATGATGGTAGTAAATGGTCGATTAACTCCAAAGTAATTTGATTAATTTCGGTGTGCTACTCGAAACGTTATTCGACCGACTCCTTCGAGCCTATTTGGACAACGACGTTCGGTTCTTTTTTTATTGCTGTTCTATTTTGACGTCGGGCGTGATATTCATCGATCTATCGAGCTAGTATCGTATATTATGCGATATATTGAAGTTACGATAGATTATTACGAAACCGTTTTCCGTAGAGTTTTAACATCTCGAGTGTTCGTTAGCGAGAAAAAAATGTATCCCGTTTAATGCTATTCGCTCGAACGTTCTGTAAAACACTCGCCTATTATGACCCGAATCGGTCGAAATGTTTCCAATACGTTTCGAACCGAGACGGATTTAAATAAAGTACGACTGGTAAAAATTATTCGCGCTCGGCAAGTACAACCGACGAGCGTTTTTTGTCTACCGGAAAACGTGTCAGTAGTCCGAAAGTACACGAGTAATCCTCCGCAGCTAGTAGTAGTCCGTCGCTTCGTGACGTAATAACGAATTCGAGGACGTGTAATTCGCTCGTTATGGAAATCGTCAGTTTTATATATATGTATATTTAATCAAATCGGTGTACGATTTGCGCTCGAGTCCAGAAGAATATTGCCGTATTTTCGGCGAGCGTTAGTTTTCGTTTTAATTGCGTTCGGATATCGATACGAAAACCGGGGACGCGACACGTTTACCTACAGTTTGCCGCTGTTATTTGAGTTACGAGCAACGTTCGGGCAGGGGGAACGGTAATTTTTTCGACATTATTTAATAACGATAATAACCATAACCGACTCCGCGGACGCGGTTACGGTTTACGCGACAAATAATAATACTGTGCCGCGGACACTTGTTCCGGAACGGTTTAATTCGATTACGTCGGATTTAATTAAATTGGCTCGGTAATGGGAAAATGAGATTTATTTATATGTGCGCGCGCGCGTATGCGAATTTTCTAGGACACAGTGTCTATAGGAATAAACGGTCGAATATATATATATATATACACGGCCGTGTTGACAAAATTAATAACCGAAAGGGTCGAAAAATGGGCCTCGTTTGGCGCGGCGAAATGGGAACGTATAGAATAATTGTTTAATTGGAGCAGCGTGGCGGGTATACGAAAGCTAACCGGAAGAGACGTTTCGGGACGGCAGAAAATACAAATACCACCGTCTACTGTCAACGCCAGGCTTAATTAAGTAGCCAATCAATACGGGCCGAAATTCAATACGAATTTCGTTATTAGTTTTTTGCCCCTCTCGGCCCGTTATTATTATTACTAACGAATTACGTCATTACGTCACGGCCTATACAATCTCCTCGTCGGTTACTCTCTGGCTGTTTTTATTTTTCCCTACCGTATTTTTCATACACATCGTTACAATTCACGTCAAATCAGGTCGAATTAGCGAGGAATATAGTAAATTATATATATATAATCGAAAATGTTTCGACGGTTTCGATGAAAGAAAAAACGACGAGAATTAATATAGATTACCGACGTTGTATATTACGATATTTTTCGTTATCCGAATTTTAAAATACGTATTCAAAAGAACTTATTATTATCGTCGGACGTCCGGGAAACTATATTCTAAGTAGAAAACGTGTTATCGGACCGACGTCATTAGCGAAAAGCCAAACAAACGCAGCTGGCCATTGTCGGATCAAATGAAAATTTGTTAAAACGGGATAAAGATACGTGGAGATCGTAACGTGCGTCGCCATTTTTTGTTCTTTTACGACGTTAATGATAAATTAAATATTTTCGAGGCGTTGCCTACAGTACCGGTGATGTAGAAGAAAAAGAACGGGAAAAATCGCCACGTTGTTTTATTCATTTCGACCCGACGTTGTAAAAAAAAAAACAACGGGCGCACTCACGGGACGCCGGAAATGTCGACAGGAAATGAACGTACTGTTGTTAACGATCGGCGTAATTAATGGACTTGACACGCGGTCGCGTTTGATTGTGTCAATATCGGCGAGTTACGGAAACCGTCTCGTACATCGATCGGTCGTCGACGAATAATTGTAACGCCATTCGGTAAAGAACTTAGCCGGCCGAAGGGGATACATCCACGAGGGTGTTTCGCTACTAGCCGTCGTTGTTTATTTATTAGAACGTCCGTAAAAAAGGAGCGTCCGGTAAGTATGACGAAACGTACCACGAAATAACGACTAAGCGAAAGGACGGAGTTCGAACGAAATAATTGTTCAATTCGGCCATCCTATCCGTCGCGCACTTCGGATTATATTATTCATTTGACATTAGCGATAACGATATAGTTCTCGAAACGCGTCGGTTTCAAATTTCAATCCCGCGCGACAACGGCGATATTTTAATCGAACCGTACCCGGGTGGCTTTTCACGGTACGTTTTACTCGTCTTTTCATAAAACGCCCGACGATTGTTTAATACGGTAATTCCGCTTTATGTACGTTGGGATGTAGTACGCGTCGTAACGCGTAATTTATTCGACGAGATTTTTCGAGGCGCGACGGAGCGTCTCGTTTACGAATTGCCGACGGTTAAATAGGACGCACGTTTTCGCCCCGTCGTCGCCTGGTATCTCGGCGATAAATTCCCGGAACCTTCTCGTAGAGTGTCTGGCGAACGGGCCTGTGTATAATTCGTCCGTATTAACTAACGGACGTTGTCGTTGTTATTCGTGTTTTCGGCCTCGTCAATTTCATAACATTTCGGCGGTGTCCGACGGCGTTTTCTCTCGGTATATTTCCGATACGATCGGAGTTCGCTCACCAGTGTGTATGATAAACGGTTACCCGGTAACCGAACGGGTGTTCAAACTATTTCTCCGTCGCGTTCGTCCAACGTATTTAATTTACGCGCCGCACGAATAATTTAGACGCGAACGGCGGAAGGGTTGGTGGTGGCGTGGACATTTGTTCGTACTTGGAACGCAAATTACTCGACGAATTCGCCCGTTCCGTCGTAGTTAATTACGCGTACGTTACGGTTTGAATATTACGCGCCGTTCGGTCGGGAGGTTTTTTCGCGCGTTTGAACGATTATAAATTATTATCAGAAACGTCGACGGATGACCGGGTACCAGCTGGTTGGCGCAATCAATACGGGGCAGCCCGGTTAGACAACTCTGTTACAGGAGCGGCGCGGTGGTCGACGGCTAGTTCATTTACTACTACTAATACGGTACACACCGTCGGCCAACTACGTTACCGATTATTATCGAACTCGATAATCGTGCAATCGATAAACGACGGGCGCGATCGCTGGCGTTACGGAATGATTGGACGTTATAATTCCACCTATCCGACGGCTTTGAACGAAACTCTCGTCGTCGAAGCCGCGCGTTCCATACGCTAAAATTGTACCCTAACGGAATTCGGTATATTATCGTAAGTTCGACGGCCGGAAATACTGTAGGGAACAGACGTAACAGCCGATCGGTGTAAAAATTAACACGAGAACGAACCGGAGTTGATTTCGTTAGGACGGGCGGCACTCTATCGTGTACGAACAAAACGGTACGCCGTATTTTTCAATTCGTTTCCACGTCGCCGGCAACGAAGGACCGTTACAATATATCGTTCGCGTTTTATTTGGATCGCCTGATGTTGTTTTGTTCGCGGGAACAAAGAAGCGCGTTTTATAAATAGTAACCGTATTTTTTTTTCGTCGTTGTACATAGTTTACGTCAATGTTTTGACGTGTCACGGACGTGCAAGTACGAATACACACGTATATATATATATATTATACATTGTTTTGCTTCTATAACGACGAACGTGTCGGAAATTAAACTTAATATTACGACAGTAAAAAAACGTCGACAAACGACTTAATCAAAGCGCTTATATACGCGCGTAAAAGTTTGTGTTCCGAGCGGGGCGCGCGCGCGTATTCGTGAGTCTGACAAACAAATTTATTTCGCAGTTTCGAATAACCACGATAACTCGCGGTAATCCGGTTACCGAAAACGTGTATGACAAATAAAAATAGGTTCGACGACCTTTAACTGAACGCTATAAATCCGGAAACTTATACATCATTATACTTTATGTATATACTTTGTATACGTTACGGAATAGGCCTCGTGGTACGTCATAAAAATCAAAGGACTTATATGTATACATATATATATATATGTCCGTCGTACGAAATACATAAATCGTGTTCCGCCAATATTCGTCATTGCCATACAGAGTGGCTAATAGTGTTCGAGTTATTTATATATAGTTTTTTTCCCCTTTTTCCGCGACGGTAGCCTATGGAAATTATATCGCCTTTCGACTTGAAAAAATGTCCGACCATCGTGGGACACTATATATTCAAAACAGACGCCTATTTCGGACGCGGGGTTTTTTTTCAAAATAATTTATTACCGTAGCGTACGTTCGCGAAACGGAGACGGAATCGCCCCGAACTTTATTTAGGTGGTCACTGCCCGCTCTCCCAAACACACACGGCACCGATCATCGGGCCGCCGAGAATAAATCGCCAGCCGTTAGCGTAGCGCTACAGGCCGTGATATCCGAGTATTGAAAAAATGACCGGGTCCGCCGACAACCACGCCTTCGTGCTGATCGCCATGAAGCCGTCGTTTACCCGTATACACGTAAACACATGTACGCACGCCGCCGGTTGAATTCTATCAACGCAAGCCTTTTCGTTCTTCTTCATTTTTTTTTTCCAAACTCCAAAACACATCGGAACACTTAAATACTTACAAACACAATAAATGTCGTGTATAAGCTCCAGTCGTGGCGCGTACGTTTACGGCCATTTCCAGTTGGGGAGGGGTGGGGGCGGAAGCGGCGGTATTTGGAAGAAACGTTTTTCAGTCGTTTCGATCGAAAATGGAAACAAAACGGTCGTTACGAGAAAAAACGATTTTTATTACCGTAAATCGCGACTAATCGATATTTATTAATAATCGTAACGTCGGTGCCGAATTTGCCGCCGGACGCGTCGGCGAGAGTTTCGCTTTAAAAAACGACGACGACGACGACGAAACAATAAACCGACGTGTATTTACGCGTCGTATATATATTCGGTTCTTTCTCGGTGGGCCGAATGGTGACGACGGCCATAGTAATATATTGATGTGCGCCGACGTGGAGTGTGTATAGGACGTGTAATATGTATTTATTTACGAGAAGGAAATTACGGTTATTGGACAAGGTTGTAAAAAAAACCTATCGAGACCGATTGGTTTGAATAAAATATTGTACGGTCGTGTATTATGAATTTTATAACGAACGGCAACACACGTGGTGGAGAGGTAGGTAGACGCGCGTTCCATTACCGAGTTCGGGTGAATTTGACGCCACTAATTCAAACGACGGTGATTCGCGGGCTGTCTGAGTACGAGCAACGACAGGGGGGATGGGGTGTTTTGTTTTGTTTCGAAGAAAACCACGACGAACTTACGCTTATCGAAAATCGTAAAACTTTCGGAAAGCCGTCGCATTTTCCGATCCCGTTAGTTGTTTCGTTTCAACGACGAATCGGAATATGTGTTCGAACAATGGACGTCGGCGCGCTATTGTCCCGGACATAACGCCTGTATACACCCGTCGGCCGGTCTAAATAATTTTTACAAAGCGCCCGTAGCGAAAGTTTATAATAGCCGTCGTGGCGAATCGGACGATTCTTGGGACGATCATGCGCGCGGCTGACATTGACGGACGAGTTAACGTGTCCGGAATTAACTTTTTCGAAAATCGTATTTTAATGTTTGGACATACATTGTGGACTCGGGCGTACAAACGGTGCGCGCGTGTTTTACAAACGAGAAATTTCGTTAAAAAACAACCCGTCATTCTTTTCGAACACAATACGACAAAACGCCTCGTGCGAAGTAAATAAAACGATCGTCAAAAGGTGTACGCCGACTTCATTTCAGACTCAATTAAAAAGTCCGAAGACTGGCTAAACTAGCCACTTGGCCGTTGTATTCTAAATACGGCGAGTATACGAGCACAACGGCGAACGATACTATATATCTGTCTCGCGCTACGGGCATGCATATAACATTTGCGAAACGAGACGAAAAACCGAAAAAAAACCGAAACCAGTTTTTCGGACGATAAACGGCGTTTTTCACGAACCGAATAGAGCGCGCCCGGAATTTCGAGAACGTCGACCATTTCTGTTGTTAGTACGTACCCGGAAGTAGAGACATTCAGCGATGGAAAACAAACGGACGCGAGTCGGGAAAACTAATCCCGGAGTCGCGTTGTTTACGCGTTTACGTAATATTAATTATAAGAAAGTCTCGACGGGCTAAAAACCGACAAGTTTGTACGCCGTTTGAATACGCATCGTGCACGAGACGTACGGGTTGAATGCGTTATCCGTGTTCGAGCGTACTTGGAAATATTCGGCCATCGGTTTTCGCAATTTGTTTCGGCCAACAATTTTAATATAGTTCGTCCCGGTTTGGTCGACGAAACAACGGGCGAAACCGAGTTTGTCGATATATCTATTGTTATCGATTGTAGCGTGCGAACGGCGTCCACGTAATATTTCGTTCCGTTGTGTCGGGACGTAGACCAACGCGATTCGAAAGTATATCGTTGAAAAAGTGATCGTTGTCTCGTGTGTGTATATATGCGGTCGTTTTTTTAAACAGTTTTCGTTTACGACATTGTACGTAATGGCGTTTACGCAATTTCCGACCGATCGATCCAGGAGGAAAGATCACGCGCGTGCTTAGGAAGCGAATGTATGATTATCGGGCTTCCGGGTGCGATCCGGAGCCGACGGAAAAGTGTTTACACGGTGTCTGGGAATTATCCGCGCGCTCCGCAAACGGCTCGCGGTTATGACGACGGGCGTGTTTTCGATTTAGCCGCTATGGTTCACGCGTGCGTAACGAATAGGGTCTGAAATCGCGCGGCACGCGTACGAGCGGCGAAGTGTGTGCGATTTAATTTTACAATGGGCCGACGTAAGGTGCGTAAGGCGGTGGTGAGGGGTAGGGCGAGAGCAGGGGTTTGTGCGTCATACAAGTTGGGCCGTGCGAACGGCAAATGTGGAAACAACTTTCACGGAACTTATAAAACGTACTCGTACAGTACGTTTTAAACGTTTACGGTAATTTACCGTAAAACCAACGTACACCGACCGACAAACTGTATCGGAGATCGTGTACAGTAAACGGCGTGACCGTTGCAATCGAACGTCGAGGCACTTTGCGTAACGATTCCGTATTGCGTTTCGAAAACGGTGACTCCCACGCGAGTTGGCAAAGGCGGCGCGGCGTAACGATTTCGTACCCGATTCGCTGCCGTCCCAGCCGTCGCGGGCATTGTTGCGCGTTGGTCGACGGCGTTGAACGGTTTCGTTTCGGAGAGCGTTCGTCGCACCGCGCCCGAACAACGAACGGTGTAGAATCGTACGACGGGCCATGTTCCGAATATCGTACGTATCAGGCGCGTGCTTCCAAACGGATCGTGCCACGGGATTTTCGGCGCTTGAGCGCGTTCGGTGTGGTCAGCGAGCGTGCGGACCAAAGGAATGGGAGAGGACCCGAATGAACTTTCGCTCCAATAAATGCCGACGGTGTGCGGCGCCCGCGAGACAATAGTTCGCCCAACGCGGAATGCACCCGCGAAAAGTTCGCGTCCGCGTTTTTAATGTTATTATTATTATTATAAACGTACACGCGTTCTTCTAATTAACGCGCATTGAGCCGCGGTTTTGTTCGTTTTTACGTTTTCGTCGGCCGTACACGCTCGTTACGCGTTCGATCATCAACGATAATTGATACGCGCGGGACACCGTACATTATACAATATCCGGCTTATTAATTTTTTATCATTATCATTACCCACCCTCGAACGCCCACCTACCTTATCCAACCCTCCTTCATGTACGTTATTTCGCGGATCGATCGATACAGCGTGATTTGTAATTATCATGAACGGACGCGATTCGTGTGCGGAAGTCAACGGGTTCCGTGGCGAAATCACCGTTAGTCGTTACAGGGTACATGGGTGTGTGTGTGTATGGAGGCGACAGAGGGGGTTGAAGTTGAGGGTATGATGATGGAAACGGCCGTCCACTTCCGCGACGGTGAACACGTGACGGCGCGGTTAGAAAAAAAGAGATGGCGCAACTCTCGCATAAAAAAATCGCGGTGCCATATCGGATTTGCTGGAATTTCGTCGGTGGAGCGAATTTTCGATATTTCCCGGCTTGCCAATCCGTACGAACGACACGACGACGGTGGCGGCGGCAGGGAGTTATCGCTTTTCTTCTTTCGTTATTTCCACGCACGGTTTGAAAATTCTCGTCTCGCGGTATAATACCTTAACCGTATTTATATATACTCCCGAATAAAGTTTATCGGTTTCTTTGAACGTCACGCGCTGTAAGTACGCGGTTTCGTGGAAGATTCAATAAAAAGAAAACCGAAATAATAACGCTCGATCCTGTTCGGACGACAAACGTTTTATTTTCAACGTACATGTATATATTTATATATCCATCGAAATACAAAGTAAATATCGGCATATTATTCCGAAACGTTTTTCGTCCCCGTTTAATAAGTGTGTTATTTTAATCGCGGTATCAGCTACGCGAAATTATCTAACGTTCAAGAAAATTACAACGGCGGACAAAATGTCCCAAATAATTCGTTCATTTATAACGATAAAAAACTGCGCAAACAATTTCGCGTGTTCGTATCAAGGGATACTTCGTTACAATAATTTTACAATTTTTTTATAGAGATTCGTTCAAGCCGAACTAATTACGTATACGTACATATCGTATCGTGTTAATAACGCGAGGTAAATATTTTCATCATTCGTAAAACGTGACGTTTAAATATCGTTTTTAAAAGAATTAAATTGATTATCTACGAAGTTTAGTTTTATATTTAAAAAGTTACACCGAGTAATATTATATACGTGAAATATATATATATATATATATATTAATATTACGGGGAATTATACGATTACGTTGTAAATTATTTTTTGGCGTGCAATTTTTTAGAAATTTGACGCTATTTAAAAATTTAAATTTCACACGAATAGTTAAAATTAATACTATAAATATATACGCGGAGATCTATTTTTATAAATATTTTTTATTTAAATTTAAAAGGTTTTTCCGTTAAAAATGTAAATATTTTTTCTAGTAAATTTATCACTACGTAAATATATACTTAATTTATAAAGTAATTTCGTTTTGAAATTGAATACATAAATTCATTTAAAAAATTAACTAATACGTGACTGATATCTAAAAAGAGGTATTGCGCTTAAATGTTTAATATTAAATATAAACAACTTCCTAATCTACAATGTAATTTGTCTTATAATATTCTTATATTATAATATATAACGAATCTATTATGCGTCGAATATTGTTTAAAACGTACCGATATCGGTTTAAGCCAGTTATTTGGATAGAGATTTTAGACTTAAAATATTCGTAGGTATTTGATAAAGCAGCGATTTTTTAACACATT
The DNA here is from genome assembly GCA_025469175.1 of Geopemphigus sp. TES_GeoC_2020. NCBI lineage: Eukaryota > Metazoa > Arthropoda > Insecta > Hemiptera > Aphididae > Geopemphigus > Geopemphigus sp. TES_GeoC_2020. The sequence continues at coordinate 77,546 of JAIPRN010000257.1, read as the reverse complement.
AACGGTGTTTTTATAATCAATATTAAAAATACCGTTAAAAATTATACGTCTAAATTTGTATTAGGTGTTAATCTCTCTCTCTCTCTCTCTCAGAAAAAGGAAAAAGAGAGCGTTTAAAAATTTTGAACGATCGCATTATACACAATGACGTCATGGTTCCCCAGGGGGTTTTCGTTTGGTTCGTGCAGAGGGAAGTATATTTTTGCCAATTTTTTCTTCCAAAACTATTATTACACCCATTATATACGATACACATACGCGCACACCCCCTCAAAGATAAAAATAAAACGATAATTAGTTTACGACACTTTTTGGGTTTTGTCGAAAATTTCCCGTCGTTTTTATCCTCAGTTTTCGAACAATTTCCATTTGTCGGAATCACGAACGCGTCTCCCCGGCTATCCACCAAAATACATTCGCGCTGTAATCCGTATAAAATTTCTTCGCCCGGATCTTACGCGGTTTCCGGCCCATTTTAACGCGCGCACGTATATACGTAAATTTATAACTTCGTCGCGTCGTAAAACGGACTTTAGAAATACCATAAATTCGGACGGGCGTGATATTTTTTTCCCTTTCCGTACGATTCGCCGTTTCGTAAATTATCCGCGCTATAATACAGCGCGAACACGTACATTGAGCTGGTAATATCGTCGCGACATCGAACCAACCGGGGGCAGTCACCAATAATCAGTAGCGTACCATACGTCCTATCATACGCCTTTTACGTGTCCTAAAGGTCTCAGGCACGAGCGAACGGCACGTATTGACGATATCAACGTTTATGGCGATAACGGCGATTATTTTTTACCTACCGTATCGAAAAAATGCTATCGATCATTGGGGCCGATTAAGAAAAAGGGCTACGCAACTACATATTCGCGCGTTAACTACTGTACGTAAACGGGACGTTTAGAACGTATACTCGAGCGGGGCCGTACCGGAATTCGATTATACTGCGCGAGCGCGTAGTTCGTGAACCGGTTTGCAGTACGGTAATCGACGATTTTATTGACTGGAAAATGTTCGAATGCGCTGGAACACAATATCTGTCCGAACGGCGGCTGAAACGCGCGGGACGGTGTAATCCATGATCGCGCTAATTCGGTCGAAATATCGTCGAACTTTGTTCGTATCTAAATATATAATGATTTTCCTTCACCAGTGAAAACGAAAAAATGTCTATTCGACGGGTTCCTTTTTACCGCGACCTATTTTCGTCGTTTCGACGCATCGTTGTTACGTACGTCGAACAATACGATATATTATAATAGGCGGCGGCCTTTTGCCGGATAAACTGAAAGGGCCGCGACAAAAATATTTTATGGGCCACAATAAACGGTTATTGTTTGTTCGCTAATATGCGTATTACGTAATGATATCGGAACGCGACGTTGTTGTCGCGTAACACTTATTTAAATTGGAAATACCCATTCGATTCGTACACGGCGCCGCCAGCTTTATGTTTGTATTGTACGCGGAAAATTCAAAAAAAAAAAAAAACAGAAAATTATTAAAAGATGTTTCCGTTTTTAAGACGACGAAGAATTTCGTAAATTTCGGTAACGGTTTTTTTTGTAACACGCGTGAACATCTCGCCTACATTTTATAGATTTCCTTATTCGTCCAATTAAGCGGAATACGACGAACTACTACTACGGCCGAATCGCGTTCAGATAACCGAACGGCGTTATCATGGATTCCCGGGACGGTCAAAACTACAATACTCGTAATGCGCGTAATTAGTTCGTACCAATAAGTTATTCGACGGCCGACGCCGGCGAAATCGTATTCTACTTACGTTCGTATAAATGAAACGAAGCGTAATGTCGTCGGGGGGGTCGCGCGTACGGAGTGTTACGGCGGAGATTTAGTATTTCCAAGCGGCGCGTAAGTTACTTCGAATTAGTGAACGCTTCCGGGACATTCTGTACGACTGACGAAAGGAGTCAAACGTATAATTCCCCGTACCTCTGTAGAGGATCCAATACAGACGCGCCATTGTAGACATATTACGCGGGGGATGTCGGTATACCCGTTATCCAGGTACGTTTTTTTTTTCAATCGATATTTTCGGGTTTTTTTTTTCTTTAGAAACGACCGTACAGTAAATTCTCTAGCGTTTGACGGACGTTTCCCAAAAATCTACGTGGAAATTCCGAAAATATCGTTATTTTTTAGGTGTATCGTTTTTGTTCGATCCGTAGATGGAGCGGCAAAGAACTTTTCGGACTATTGTTCGTTCCCAAAATGTGTTGGCGGACAAATAAAAAGGTTCCTCGTTCCGCTCAAAACATAAAAATATCAACAATACAATCCCGTATGTACGTATGTGTATGAATAAAGGGCGCTCCTAAAAGATTTTAAATTCGGCCCTCGATAAAAAATAAGTTCGAACGAAAAATATTCGGGGGGAGGGGAGAAGGGATGGGGGGTGTACTATGAAAGAAGTCAGTTATCGACGGATTTAACTCGACAAAATGAATGACGTTTATTTTTTAGGCTGAGAAAAATCGCACACGGTTAAAAGTGCTATATAACGATAATAATAATAATAATAAAGGACGGCCCTTCCGGAACAAAGTCGACGGAAATGGGTTGGTGTTTGTGGCGCGTCCACGATTTTCCGAAACAATCGAAATCCTACGTTCGGGCGGTAACAAAAACATATCGATCGTATCGTTCGTTTCGAATGTTACATTTGTTCAATCACCGTCCTATCGGAACAGATTTATGAACCGGACGGAATTTTATATAGACGACACGTCCCGGGGGCTCGTCTTGTAGACCGCGGAGTGGTACGTATCGTCCAAATCCGACGGCGTTCCGAACACCGCGCGACGATACGAACATCGTCGCGAAACGTACAAAAACCCCGACGATCAATCACTTTTTTAACGGTTCGGCGTAATAACACAATTTCAATACGCGCGACACAATTGAACACACACACACCGCGCGCAAATAAATCCTCCCGCTGCCCGGCGGAACGGTGTTAGGTTGACAGCGCGGCGAAATATCGTCGATAATAACATAAATAAAAGACCCGTCAACGTGATACGGTCTCGGCCGTGTTACGGCCATTGCGTTATTATGCGGTTACGGTATAAAAAACACGGACGCACAAATATTATTTATCTATTACGCTCGACTAACAGTGTCGTCGAACCACGATCAACGGGAGATTCGTGTTCGGGTTGAAGAACTTAACGCCGAACGAGGAAAATATTAACGAAAACGACGTACATTTCGGGTTCGAAAGTGTTTCGTTCGACGATAGTCCGATAATAATTTCCAGTAACCGCGCGACGCCGAGACGGGCGCGAACACGGACGAGCGGTTATCGATAGGGCGCGTTCCGAACACGCGCGAAAATCACGAGCGTCCGTTTTCGAATACACTATTAAACCCTAACGGTAATTCGTCGTCGAATTTTTCGGTTAAACGATTTTTCGACGCGTACACGCACGCTCGACGTTCCAATATGTAGCAAAACACGCGTATTACGTTCAGGAATAAGCGTTCGGGATAATTAATCGTTGCTCGAAATATATTACGACGCGGAGAAAACTTGTGCCATCGCGCAAAACATAGTTTCGATACTAGAGGGTATATCGACGATTATTCTAATTTAGAACGCCGTTTTCGTTAAATCGGAAACGAAAATTGTTTTTCTAGCGTATTGTCGTTTCATTATTATACGAACACGTTTTAGGAAATAATTTCGCGTTAAAATATCCGAAAAACGGACTATACACGCCGAAAATATAACCACGTACAATATAAACGCGGAGTTATTCTCGGTGTGGAACGTGCCGTTTTCCGAAATCGTCCGTTTCGCCGACGGGTCAAACGTTAGTCGATATTTACGTACGTCAAACTGTACGTTTTAAAATAGAAACACGATTAATTGATTAATTACCGGGCCGTGATTGTCTATTATAGTTACGTACACACGGTGACGACGACGAAAATACGAAACCGGATTTCCGTTCAGCGTATGACGTGGCGGCCGCCGTCGCGGTCGTCATTAATCACGCTGATTAATAAATCGGCGCCGCCCGTAATTGACAGGCGACGGACGGGACGCGGATAACCGTAGGTTTTGTTTTTTATTAATTTTTCCGCGACGAAAAGGCGGCCGAAATATTACGCTCGTTAAACAAACGTTTGTTTTCGCGTCGCAGTAAATATCTCGACCGAACGTTACGGTTCGTTTATCCGGAAACAAAAACCACCGTAGGTTTTTTTAAATCCGCGTGAAAATATCCGAAACGAGAATAACAATATCGCGAGTAACGATTGGTGAACGGGGGGGGGGGACAATTATCGAATATTTGTTCGTAATTCGAACAAACGTTACATAATTTGGTATTCGGACGTACGGAAATCGTAATTCCGTTTTAACGGCGAAAAGCTACGTCATTTTAAACGGATTTTGAAGTCTAATTTTCGAAATTCTTTTCGCTTAGTCCGTCGTTTCTTTGTTCGTAAGGGCATTACGCGTATCGGGTTAGATTCGCGTAATTAAATCTCCTTTAGTCGCCGAACGATACGAAGATCGAACCGTGCTGACCCAAAGTTGTAAACAATTTCCGTTCAAACGCGTCACTGTTTACGATTCGATTCTATAGCCGGTTTTCACGATCTCTTTGACGTTTAACTGGCTTATTAGAATCGCGCTCGTTATTTCGTAGTATAGTGTCATCGGACGCTCCGTTTATCGCGCCACCGTCACGACTAATTCGATAATTGCATTCCATCGGATACCTGCCGAATTCCGTATAAGGCGTCTCTTTTTTACAATATTCGCAACGTCGTTACAACAAAGCAAAGAGCTTATAACTCGAATCGCGTGTTCCAAGATAATCGAACGTATAAGACCATTACAATTGACGAGGCCGAATGTGGAACGTTAGTGTTTTTATATGGAACGTCGTTGACGTAATAACGTCGAATCAGATTCGAGACGCGAAATGTACTCGGAAACGTGAAAATCGAAACCGATTCGGAATTGGCCAGGGGAACCGATTTTTCGTACCATTCGTCGTTAAATTGGTCAAATTCTTTTGCGCGGAACGTTCGGGCTCTGTGAGAAATTCAACCACGCGCGATGTAATATACGCGTTTTCCTTTAAACGTATATATATATACGTAGAACGTATATTTCGGGGTGGAATATGAAATATTAAACGGCGAGTAAAACCGTTTCGGGCAAGATAATGTTCTACAAATCCAGGTATACGCTTACATTACGGGGACCGTACGAAACAAAGTCGTTAAACCGGGTGCCATTTTGTTGGGGTCCTATACGTGTGGTATTTGAATACGAATTAAAAACGTACGTTGTCACGTAAAATAACCGAACGTAATAACGGAGCGCGTCCCTATTTCGCGCTTAATAAATGTACGTTTCCCGTATCGTACGTCGCGATTAGAACGTAAAAAGAAAACGCTCGGTATTGGTTTACCGAACAAATCCGCAAGTTTCGGCGAAAAACCCGGTAGTACCACTTCAAATACGCGCCGTTTAAGCGCCTTTTAATAATGGTCGGACGTTCGCTTTCAAAAGCCGAATTGAACGCGTTTAAACGAAATCGCGTACGTACGTTTTTGTTTTTACGTCGCGTAAAAAACCGAAAATACGTTTTCCAACGTTACTTCGAACGTACGGCAACGACTCGAATTGACGTACAAAAAAAAAAAGGAACCCGAAACAAATATTTTTCTATCGTGACATAATCGAAATTATAACCTATAATTTTGTGGAATGTAAAAGACATTAATTTTGAAATTGATATTATTATTAAACGCCTTTGAAGTTAAATGGTAGCAGCTCGTATTACGCCACTCGGGTACATATTATACTTCAATATAATCGTATAATATGACTAATGAATGAAACGAAAGATGAATACGTACGTATAAAATACTAAAGAATATTATTTTTATTTACTCGGGAAAAAGGTCGTCTCCTAAAAAAAACGTTTCTCGAATCGGATTCAAACATTTAATATACCTTATTGTTCGACGAAAATAATCAAGAAAAAATTCGACGCTGTATTAATATTAAAAATTATTTATGAGTCGAATAATTTAGAAGTAAATTCGCCTTACGTTGGATTTTCATCGATGTACGATTTATCGTAGTATATTTCTATATATATATATATATCCTTTATATTCCGTTTCTTTTATTGGAATTACTTTAATAAAATCGTGGTAACAATTACTTTTAAAAAAAGCGGTATCGAAAGCGTATTAAAGCTTTAATTTTAAGACCAAGTTTTAAGAAATCTCGTTAAATTGAATTTTTGGTTTATGACTCGGGAATAATACGGGCAGTCGACCAATTTTCGTCGAGGATTCTTTTGACCGTTTGACCGTTACTATTTTGCCGTAATCAATGGCGGATTATTTTGAAACCAAGCGTAGTTATATTCCGTCTACCAAACGAAACACGGGATGGGTGGAGGGATGGAGGGAGGAGGTTAAATTTTTATCGCGTTTTAGTTCGATATTCAGTCTTCCGGATAAACGTAGTTCGCCGCTCGTAGCGATGGAAAAATATAACGAAACGGTATCGCGACGAAGATAGAAGATCGAATTCAGCTTACCTAAGATGGATTGCGATTTGACGCGCAAAGATAGGCCGACTTTTTTCCAGACGAAATTCGTTTGATAAATACAAAACTGTTCATTTCGTACAATAAATTATACACGGTTAAACTAAACGCATTCGTCAACTATTAAAAAACGAAAAACGACATTAGAAGTCACGACGACGTTGGTTTTCGAAATTTGATGGGTCGTTGACAAATAAAATGTGCGCTCACACACAAAATAAAAAAAACGAATAACGTATTTTTCGGAACTTAGTTAATTACATTTTTAGGAAAAAAGGTACATACATCTTTGAGCATAAGATTACAAATGTATGTATCATTAAGATGACCTGGAATCGGTTGCGAACGATAAAATCGCCTTAGGTAAATAATTATCGACGCGCGTGATAGGGTTAATTAAAAGACCGGTTGGAAACCGGTAGAAAATAGGACGACGGTCGGTGAATCCCGAAAAATCGAAACGGCCGCGATAATAATCGGGCGGCGAACGGGGTTATTTCTAAACGCCGACGATATCCGGCCGGTCACGTATCGCGGCATAAATAATCGCGGCGCCGGTGTTTGCCAACCAACGTTTTTAGCGCGTATCGTGCCGGAATCGACGGGATTTGTCCACCGCCGTTTGATTAATAGCCCGTCCGTTGTTTACCGGAACACGCGATGTTTGTTCGCGCCGAGTTTCGCGCCGGCCAACGAACGGCTAAAACGTTATATTATTAGTAGTCCGCGTACCAATATTGTCGTTACGTGTCCGCCGCGGTTTGTATACGAATATACACTATAGTGTACTGAGGTCTCCGGGAATGGACGGCGGTTTGGATACGGGGCGTTTAGGACATTTTCGGGTGTACGCGATGTCGGTGTAACTCGTTGCACGGTTGCGGTGGACCAGACCCCCGACGCGTCGCGCCGTAATAAAGTGATCGTCACGTCTTATCCGCGCTCAGTTCCACGACGTCCATCGACCGGTACAATAAGAGCCACGCAATTACAATGTAGAACGTTTTCCCCTTCGAACCGGCGCCGCAATGTGTACCCGGCCCGTTTTACCGTAACGCGCGGACACCGGTCGACGGAAAGGAGCAAAGCCGAAAGACAGGCCGTTAAAAGATACGCCGATTTTAACTCCGAACCTTTTATAATGACGTCGTCGTCACGTGGCGAACCGATTGTCGGTGTGTTATTTAGCGGTTTCGCCGTCGATGTTTTCCGCCATTTTGACATAAGTCGTTTAAGCGAGTAGCTAATTGTACATACCTATATACGCTGATTACGCTCTATATCGAATTTTGGTTTTTACTATTACGATTTACGAGGGACCGGGAAGTTGTGTTACTGTTTCTGTTAATAAACGGAGCTGGGCGTTTTATTAGTTTTAGTTTTAGGACATGCTGTCGACATTTTCGACACAGTGAACATTATTCGTATAAATATAGGCGAATATTGATTTCGCCGTTTAGATTAAAAGAAAAAAAACTAATAACGTTAACCAAATCAAAATAAAATAACGTTTATCGCGAAACTTCGATTTTAATTTTTAATAACGTAAAACGCAATTTATTTTCCAAAGTTCCGATTTAGCATTGTAAAAGAAATCGCGTTTCACTCGGAAACGTTTCGGAATTCCAATCTTATTAAGATCGGCGTGTACGCTCGTACTTGTAATACGTTATCGATTTGCCGACATTACCATCGGGAATAAAGGCATTATGGTCGTTATGGTTAGTCTGACTGATTGATACGTTGGTATGTGGAGCTTCAGTGCTCCGTTACGTGTCGACCAGAGACGAGTTTATCAACTTCGTTTGTTATTACGTTTTCGTTCGGGATTTCGCGAGCTAAAAGCGTTTTTAATTTATGACGTGAAAGCCGAAGCGTTTCGGGTAGTTCAAAAGAGATGTTCCATAGAAAAATCATTCGGCATTTCAACGCTTCGTCGAGTTACCTTAAAAACGGCGTATACAATTCGACTAGCGCGTTTTGAAGGGTTCTCGGTAAAAGGAATTTTGGAATTGTGCGAGGATGTTACGGGCAATTTGGCATTTGCGTACGAACAGCGCGCGTCATTAACGAAGAAAAAGGGGAGGAACAAAAGTATACTACCGCATTTGTTCAAGCGCAGGTACGGAATTGAAAATTAGCGAGACCGAACTTTCGTCGGCCATAATCGCCGATCGAAAATCGTTAATTTTCGAAACCATTAATTACAATAATGCACGAGCGCGTTACGACGGATTAAGGAAAGCAACGTTAACCAAAGTCCGAACATACGACGAAAATGTTAAAGCGTTTACGCGCTCACTTTTTTTTTCACTTTTCTTGGTCTACACGAGTTTCATTAGTTCAGTTTCGAGTTGACCAAGTTCGATGGTACAATACGAGCGGCGCGAGAAAAAATCCGTCGTCCTTCTTACGTCCATCTCGTCGGGACGAACGGCAACGTTGCGTGGCTTATTTCCCGTTTTTGCGCGCGTATAAATACATATATATATACACACACACACACACACACAAACGTGTACAATGATTCATATGCCACGGGAATATCCGAGAATTCGATTTGCCGTTTAACTCCGGCGCACTGGGCCGGAAGAGTGTGTAAACTCCTTTGCCGCCGCGATCATGGTCCGTCGCGTGTTTGTTTTCGGTTTTCTTTTATTTATGTTTTCCCTTTCTTTATTTCACTTAACACGACGCTTCCGGGTCTCCAGTCGATAATGGCCCGTCCGTACTCTTCTCTTTTGTCCGACACCGCGACGTATTATAATCACGCACGCACCATCGGCCGGTGGTCGTGCCGTCGCCGTGTCGCCGTACAATACCCGTCGCTATATACGTCTATCAAATTAACCGATCGGCCGATCGGCCGCCCGCGGTGATTTCGACGGTAACGGACGGCCGTCCCGATTATTATACGTTTCGGTCGGCCGAATTATTTCGATTATCGCGCGCCTAGACACCGTTGGGCGGACGACGTCTAATTTTATTTATTCAGTTCCGGAGGCTGTTGGGTCAGTCCGCGACGGTTTCGGCAACCGCGATACCGTTTATCGGACCGGCCCGTATTCGTCGTTTCGAACAATCGCAATCCCGAAATCGTGACAAGTCGTCGTACCCAATTTCATTTCCGCGACGGTTACGAAAAAAATCGCGTTCGTTTCGCACGGACCACGGCATTCACGGCGTTTACATCGTCTGTCTTAAATTACTCCGGCCGCCGAAGTACGCACCGTTTTTCCGATAGGAAACGTCGGCGCGTACGGTTATTACGATCGTGGAATGGCTCGAATATTATTTTTACGATCATTTTTCCGTTTTCGTAAATACGCTACGGCGACGTCGTTCGATGTAAACACGAATTATTATTTTTACGATATGGCCGATGCGCCGGAACGGAATTAGGGCGAAACTTTTTAATGATCGAAATAATCAAAGTTTGTGCAAGTTTAACAAATACGGACTACACGTCGATATAGATAAATAGAATCGCCTTTGGGCAATCTGAAAATCGGATACCGCGTCTGTTTCAATTTCGATCGAACATGTTGATATCGGAGCCCGAGCAGATTTAACGCGAATCGCGAATTATTTTCTTTTTTTACACGGTTTAACGTACGGGTATTCATTCTGTCGTCAATTCTAAAAATAGAAAAAATAAAATCGAATAGTTCAAAATGAAATACAACGTTATAACGTTAAGAGCGTAAAATTTCCCAATTACTCTATAACGATAACGATCCAGTGTTATTAAATACTACGAATTTCCGAAATATATATAAATAATTACGACGGAGTAATTTTTTTAAATCGATCGAAATTGACGGATGTAGTTATCGTGATTTTTCGAGTAAATGTTTAATGTTGTCCATTCGGGTAAGTTAATGGGAAATAACCGTATGTTATAAAAACGCCATCAATCGTATTACGTTTGTAACGACCGTATTATTTAACTGTACATGGGGCAATAAATACGTTCGTAATATACGAAGTCGCTAACGGACATTTTGTATTATACTTAAGGAATGGACGAAACATTTCTAATATCGTGTTGTTTTCCTTGATTCAGTAACAATCGGTATGGTTTTTGTACGACTGATTCGTAAGTATTGTCATTAAAAAAAAAAAAAAACGAAAAGTACAACTTACGAATATTTTTTATATTGAACGGCACGATATTTTGGATTATATAATAATAAGTCAAATAAACAATCGAATTATCGATTAATCTTTGTTTCCTTTTCGATATTATCGTTTACGTGTGTCTTGATTTAAAGCGAAGCAACTTTGGTTAGGTACACTATTTACTTAAAACATAGAACGTTCTTCGTAATTGAATTTTTAATGAAATTCCAATGTCGCCATATAGATACGCGTATACGACTGTCGATCTTGTACTTAATCGTTAAATAATTATAATTAAAATAAGTATCGTACGCGTTTCAATTCATTTTAAATTGTCGATTGACGGTATTTTTTCGAATACAATTTTAAAAGCTCTATGGTTTTATATGGCTATAATGTTGAAAATGTTAGCTCGATAAGCTAACCGCACGATATAGACACTACTAAACGACTCATGATAATACTCAGTTTGGGTGCATGTTTCGTTTCGTTCGTTTAATAGTACATTTGTGTATTGTATTTTGTGTTCTTAATCGGCGATGGAAATTCGTCGTATTCGATAAACAGTTCAAAGATTGTAATTTATTCAAAATGATCGGAGTTTAAAAAAGTTCGAAACAATGTTTCTAGAAAATGACAGGGGAATTCGAAAGCACCTAAAACTCGTTTATAACAACATATTCGTTAAATTTCCAATAAAAAAAAAATCGATACGTAAAATTTTTGAGATATTTTAAGTAACAAAAACGATAATAATTGTAACACCGGTACGTTTCTCGTTACGATCCGAATTCGAAAATATTTTAAAGTACTTAATTGATTTTATTTAATTACGCAGCAGTGGATTGTCGATTTTTTCTAGAAATATAAATTACCGTCATAAATATTTAGCGAACGAAAAATAGTTAACGCCAGTCGTAGTAATGGCGCGTTTAATTAAAAACTAAAGCAATTGGAAAACTCATCGAAAATAGTGCGTAACAGTATTCGAAATGGAAAACTTTATTCTTTCGTTCATTCTTGAAAGTACGTACTTAACTTTCATAATTAAAGTTAACAAGTGTATATTACAGGACGTATGTGTCAATATCAGTCGATACATTATATGGAAATGTAACCATTGTGTTAGCAAATACGTTAATATATTTATATGTCCACGTATGTACGTAATGTATTCGTTTAAACCGAATAGTCAAAAGAAAATTTGTATTTGTTTTGAATTTTAGATTTTAAGCCAAGCGAAAAATTGGTCGGTTTTTAAATTACGCGTTTTGGTTTTCGTCGAGTTATATTCATTTTACTCGAACCGAAATTCAAAGCGTCTGCGGCTCGCTATAGTTGCTTAAAAAACTTTCGAAATTAAATCGTCGAATTTTACTTCGTTTTTCATTCGCGACTTCATTTCCAGAAAATGTAACTTAAAATTGTTTAATTAGTTTTAATGATCGAACGAACCGATCAAATTTTGTATCGTTTTTAAATATTTACGTAATACGTAACGGTTATGTATAATAATTGACGTCCGGGAAACATTTGATCGGTTTTAGCTATTTTTGTTTTCGATTTCGTATACGTGTTACGGGTAACATACAAAGTTCCCAGTCAAAACAATTTACGGTCACGGTACTTGTTGTGCGCTCGATATCAATTATATCCGTTAATTATCAATTCGGGGTTACTTTGTATGTCGTCGAGGACGGCTTTTATAAAATTGGAACTAAAAGTGACGTACGATCTTCATTACGCGTCAGAAACCGCGATGGAACTTTGCAATGAACAATGATGTGCTTCAAATCACGGAGTTCCCCATTACTACAATCAAAATTCGTTTATAGCGGGACAAAGTTTTCTTTTTTGTTCTTATGAAACTAAATGTACGACGAGAACGTTGTACGTTAAAATTACAAACATTTCAAAATGCCACGGAACTATCAGTTGTAATATTAAAGGAATAATAATAATTATAATAACGAAAAAATCCGTAAATTCGAAATTAACGAAATTATTTGGTTCGTAACGAGTTTGATTTTTATAATAATAATTTTAACTGTGGCGAATAACGCGCGAGAAAATAAACGAACAAAACGTTAAACGTTAACGAGTTTAACTAGCTATGTCGAATATTTGAAAAAATGACTCGAATTTACCGACGTCGCACCAAAAGGATCCAAATGACGCCGGTTGTAACTAGTCAGGGTCGACCAAAAGCCGAAATATTCGGTTCGGCGCGCGGCTCAAAATTTATTACGTTTTCGTTTTTAACGACACGCTAACGACCAATAGCGAAACGGTCTTTTGGAGTGGCGTGTTCAAATAAATCGTTCTTGGCGCGGGGTGGGGGGTTTTCAAAAAATTATACGACACGTCTCAAAAAAAAAAAAAACATCCAAACGGACACGATAATTGTCATCATTTATTCGGGAAACGTAATGACCCCGTGTACAATACCTAATATATTACGTACGTATACACGACCTTATAGTCAGTTTGTCACAGATAAAAAAAGTCTTCCGATACTAAAACTACTTCGGCGGTACACTGTTTGGGGTTCAGCCGCGCTTAAGTTTGCGGCGAAAACTTATTGCGCATAAATATCGCACGCGACCCGGATAGTTCCGTACGTTACGGTTGAGCGACAAGACGACCGAAATTGCGCGACCGTCGAACTCTTAGATAATCGCGTGTTTTTATATTTACGGTCGTAGATAGTTTGACTGTTGTGCGGCGCGTTGTTCTATACGAAACACGCACGTGTAGCGAATACGGGATAAACGCGCATTGCAAGTTCACGAAGAAAAAAAACAAACGTTCGAATTCGACTGTTTCGTCGTCTCTCGTGACAAATTCGGCTCGTGCAATTACACGACACCGGAAATTTCTTTACGACGTCCGAACATTATAATAAATTTGCAACGGAATTAAACGAAGTAACGAGATTAGCGTTTACGAAACGAAAAGTTGCCCGTTGTGGTTTTTTTATTTTAGAGGAATAAAGAGTTTCGTAAATAAATACGTTTTAGTAAAAAAACAGAAAAAAAAACGAAGCCATTTTTCAAAAAATTGACCAAACCCGTATATTAATTATACAAATTTTATTTATTCTGGAAATCATGCCTAGTGGTTAACAACGAAATAATGTCGACTGCGATAAAAAAATGCGTATCTCTCTTTGGTTAATTACCAGTTTTTTTTTTGCTATTTACGTCTAACGTTTTGTAAATTACGATTGTTCTAAGAATTTCTGAACCGAACTTAAAGCGTGTCTGTTTAAAATTATAAAATATACTTAAGCGCCGTTAACTAATTAGTATAAAAAGATTATTTTAAAAGATAATACGTCGAATTTTGTCGATTAAATTTATTATCATATTCGTAAAGGTTATGTTCGTTTCAAGAAGTATTAAAAATCGTCTACGCCGATTATGTTAATTCGTCTTCAATACATTCGTTAATATAAACAAATAAAATTACGTTTCGTATATTTAACGAATTGACGATCTAGCGTGTATGGAAAAAGTGTTTAATTTAATAAAACAAAATAATACGTTTCGTTTTATGAAAGGTTCGCCGGAGAAATAAGATCAATGGACTTTATGTTTACGGCGTAAAAATAAACGTTGATGGCGGAATAAAATTTCTCGGCAATAAAATGCAATTTTTCCGTTGACCTGTTTTCTAAAAAAACATCAAATTAAAAAGAAATTCGGACGCGTAGTAATGAAAACAATACCAGGAATTAAGGTTACAAAATAAGTAACAGGTTGATGCTCGGAATAATTTTTTATATTGTATTAAAAACGAAATAAAACCGCCTTTATAAATATGTATATATATGTACATAAAAAAATACCGTAATTCTCCGTCATAAAACAAAATTGAAATTCATTTTTATGTACCATTAATAATTCGAGCGTTCAAAGTATTTAAAAAAAAGGAAAAACGTAATTAATTTTACGTAAACACTAACGGCGATGTTGGAAACTATTTCGATTATTTATCTTCGGTTGTTGAATAGTAATGCGTTTACGATCGGAAAAATGTAATGTTCACAAAATGAACGTCATTAGTCTTTTAGCTAACGATTTGAAACGTAAATTATATAATTCCATAATACATTCGAACTATCGTTTTGAAATCGTAAATCTGAAAAAAGTTTTCGAAAAACGAAAACCGAAAACTGTATCGCTACCGTATCTGGTACCTACATCGGATATTTCTTTTTATTGTTGACCGAATACTGTAGTTATAATATGGTCGGTTGTTGGTCCACCGTTTAATATCGTCGTCATTAAATACCTCGTAAATTCGCAAATACCGATATCGAAGATAATTGAGTTACGAGACGACACGCTTATCGGAAACCCAAATAACGCTTAAAGTGATTCGGGCGGGGTCCGTTAGTTTTATTTTTTATATTCGTCGTATATGTTGCATAATATAGCGCCGTACAATACGCGACGTTTAACATTATCCGGGCGGATTTTATTTTTTGGTTACGAAAATCTTACGGCTTTTTTACTTGGTCCACCCAAGAAATCTACGGTTTATTATTAGCCGAACGAGGAGAAAGGCGCGTAATTTTTTTTCGAAATTCGATTAAAAACGCGGCGAATTTGTTTTTCCCGGTCGACTAATACGCTCAATACGAATATACACCGGAACGATAGACGATAGTCGCGGAAATTGGCGGTGTTTTGTTCGTCGAAAGTTTCGCGTCGGCGCACGGTACCGCAGTCGGGATATCGGTCGTGTTAGAGTAATATTTGATTATTATTATTCGCGTCCGTCACGCGATTATTAACCGATAAGACTTTGCGAAAGGGTTAATCCGGCGGCGACCCCGGTGGCATTACGGTTACGAGGCGCGGGGACGCGCCATGTTCCCTTACGTCCGTGAGTTTAAAACGAACGATAATTATAGCGAGATTACGTTTCGGACGCGCCCCAGCCATCCGCTTCAATTTCAAACGGCCGCGTGTTATTGAAGAAAGTCTCGTTGGACAACGCGCCGGGACGGGCTGAACAATCGCTATACACGCGAGCTCGCGGGTAAAATAAATTTTTATCGGATTTTCTAATTTTCGCGTCATTATTTTCTCGTATTCGCCGTCACTAGGCCTCGCGTTTTTGTCTCTATAATAGTCGCGGTCGTCGGTGGTCGCGGCGTGGTCTTTTTTGTTTTTGACAAAAATCGGTTGGGTAATTCGTGCCGGTTCGAAAGGGAAACGTAACGTACGTCGACGGGAAAAATACGTTAGGACTATCGAAAAGCCGATACGCACGGTGAAACAAACCGGGCGTTCGTAACGAAATTGAGTTACGCGCCCGTTTCTACGATGGTCGGCTATTTTCGTGGTTTCGTCGGTCAATACACGTCCGTTTACCCAAATCCGTGAACGCCGATTTAAAATACAAATTGTACGAAACGCGTTAAAACGCGTAACGCGATTAGCGCTAATACGCGCCGGGTATTGACTCAATTATTGTGTTTATCTACATAATTCCGATATATATGTATTTCGACGGTAATTATTCGTCGGTTATGTATACGTTCTAAATTGAACCGAACGTTAGGAAAATTCGCGTGACTCGCGGGATTATTTCGACGTCGTTCTACGATATTAATCGCACAATATCCTACGCTATTAATTAACCGTCGCCAATGTGTTTCCTGTCAGGACCGTAGTCGAATAGTGCCGTTATAACACGCCTTGACGGTACATATGGGCGGCCTAACAACGACATTTCGATAATTATTCCTCACTAACGCGACGATTTGTTCGACCGTCAACGTTAATTTCGATCTTAGCTTGACGATCACCGCTCACATCTGACGTCCACAGAGTGCGTAAAGACGTGATCGCGGGACGTTTTCCGTCAAAAATTTCGGAACGGTTCGGCGAACGAATATATATATGGAAACAAACGAATACGTCGGAAATCGGATTCCGTTTCGCTGGACTATAAAACACGCTGCGCGTAGTAATAACTGTCCAATAATTCGTTGTCGATAGTTTCACATCCGTCAATTACTTATCCGGTGTAACGACGATTGTAACGAAAGTGTAAAAAAAATTCCAAGCATTCGACCGAACGAAATTGTCGTAGGACATCGAACGCTGGCCATTCGTCTCGAAAAAACCGAAATCGTTACGCGCGACAAAGAACTCGAGATAGACGACAACTCAATGTTACCGACATCGCCGTTTATTGTTAAAGTTGTTAATTCGGCGCTATTTAAATTTTCTTAAGATTTAAAAAGTTTACACGAATTCGCGACGTTATCGAATCGAAAGTAGGTCTGCTATCGCACAGATAAAGCCGCCGTTTATTTTACGGTTTTGTTGTTCGCAACATAAGACTTTTCGGTATTTCGTTCGCTCGCGAAAACCGACTTTTCGACGAAAACGTCGATTCTGTTCGTCATTCGTAATTTCCATTTTTACGGGGTGAATTTATAAAGCACGGAGGGAAAATTTCGAAAAAAAAGTCCGTTTTTCTGACCGGTTTCGTTTGCGTTTTTCTCTCGACAATTTGTCGCGTTATTTTCGAATCGTTGTACCGATTTACGCTTACTTTAGCGTTTCACCATATCGCGGTAGCGTACTACGCGCGAATTTACTCGAGTTCGAATATTATTTCCGTGGTCGAAACCGCGCGCCTCATTCACTCATTGTGAAACGAACCTTTATTTAAACAGTGCGTGAGAGAGACAAAGTTTTTACGCTTTCTAAATAATCTTTTTTATTCAAACTATAAAACACCTCGGACGACGGTATTTTTATTTCGTTTTTATAGGTTTAGGGACATTTTTTTTTTAATAGGCACGAATGTTTTAACTCGCTTTATTGTCACTGTTTATATACAAAATAAATCTACTATTAAACAGAAAGAAAATCGACTTCTTGAAAAAATGTATTATTTTAACGAGATAGAAAAAAAATAAACAATAATAATAAATAAACGAGTTCTCTCTCTCTCTCTCTCTCTCTATCCGTTCCTCTAACCCTCTCGTTGTCCCATAATAGTATTATATATATTTATAATATAGTATTATATACTTAGAAAAATTGTTTAAATCGTTTCGCGACAAAAAATCAATATTTATTACACGACTAGCGTTATTTATTATACGTCGTAGTGAGTTTATTTATATTAAAATGTATACGGCGCGTCCTGATCGTTTCACCGAAATTCGATTACATAAAGCAGGTGGCGAATACGTTTTAACGATGGAAAATTCTCGCGAACCTCCCGTCTGGCATTAATGCCGGAAATTGTAAACTATCCGACGTTAAGTTCGTCCCAAAGTTTTATTCCCCACTGGTTGGTAAGCGCGGTCGGGAAAAAATCGATTAGGATTAATTTACACCATATATTTTCGAATAATTATAAAATAATAATAAATAAAATAGTAGGAAACCGAATAACGATTTTAACATGTTCATCGCGTAGTTGTCACGTCGGGCGCCACACACGTAATTTCCACATTTTACGTAACCACTCTATAATGTACGATCGTAAGTACTTTTTACGGTGTCGTATTTTCTAAACGAAATCGTTGATTCGATTATTTTAGGTAAAATTTTCTCCACGTTAATTTTATCAAATTTGACATTGGTTCGACCTTGTATCGGTAATTAATTTACAATCATCGACACGACGTGAATAGATGTATATATTACGAAGAGAGATTCGATAGTTAGCGTGGAACTAAAACAATAGGAGACTACAATTAAACGTTACTTAATTATTTTCGCTATTATAAACGTGTACACATTAGAGAATAAAAAAACCCCGAATACGTTTAAACTAGTCTCACATTTTACCACATACACAGTTACGAAAATATCAGTAATTTAACGCGGTATACTAGTTTAGTAAGAACGTATGGGTTTTGGAAAATAATTTGATTTTTTTCGAAAAAACGTCCCGATATTTTAATTTACCGACGTACACGTTTAAGTATATATTAGTAAGTTTATTTCGTTTGTTCCTCATCAAATGTAATATTAATAACGTTAGGCGTACAGAACAAGTTGCTAAATTACGTTTAGTAGTGAACGAAACACGGTCCGCGTGGTGTGTAGAAATTAAGAAAACGAAAATTAACGCGAACGTTGTTTCGTCAAATGTGTTGTGGCACATATGGTGGAATGTTTGTACGGCGTCTGGGTTTCGGTAAGTCGAACGCTACGCGGATTCGCTTAATCTTTACGTTGTTATATTGGAACTCACGTACGCCTTCCGGAATATCGCTACGCGAAAACGAACAACCACCAAATGATTTATACATTATTGTGCGTATCTTATTTGTTCGAAACAGTTTTCCAACTTTTCGCGCTGTCGTGTGAATTCGTTCTTTGAACAACTCGGTATAAACTATCGCGTTTTTATCGTTACATTTAAAAGTCTTATATCGACATTATAAAATCGGCTATATAAATATATATATATATATATATTAATATAACTTATTGCGTAAAACGTCAATGATTTGCCGTTATTCGCGCTATGATTAAGATAAACCATGAGATGTAACGTTATTAAAACGACAATGACAATGTATGCCCGATATAAGACAAGTATACATTAATACGAGTGTATAATTGGACATTTTTAGCTCGGCTTCATCTCAAAATATATCCCGTGGATACAAAAGTATATTTATATTATAAATGTAGGATATTGCTCGCGCTCCTGTGTGTGTATCGTAATGATTCGAAAGTTTAAAATCGTAAAATTTGTTAATTTCTTAAGGTGTACGACGTATTTTATATCGATTACGAGCCTATACGATAGTTTGTAAGTAATATAAATTTAGAATAGTTGCTCGAACGAGAAAAGTGTAGTAAGCAAAAAAAAAAGAAACGGATATCGGCGTTTCGGAAATTCTCCGACTTATTAGTCGGTTAATCTAATTTTAAAAGCGGTAAATATAATTTCCAGAGTTCGCGTTGTTTTATTATTCGACGGAAAACTAACCAATTTATTGAACGCATCCTCGCCGAAATATTTCCCGTTGTTCCTACGTAAATTAATTCTATTAACGGGTTTCATTTATCTGTCTCGCGTCTTCACGAGGGATAAAATAAAGTACGTCCGTTATTCGGGGCGGCGGCGAGGGGGAGTATGACGAATAGTTTATTCGGTTCGATTTCAATTCGGTAAAAATCCGATACGTTAAAGTTCCGTAATTTATACGCGATTTATGTAAATAGAACGGTCGACACGCCAACGGAACTTTCACGGAATAAATATACAACGTGTTTAGATAGGTCGAATATGGTTTTTAATAATTTCGTTCGACTTACACGTATGCGGTTATCGATTACGTAAAATTATTGCTTCTCCGTTTTGAATAGGTTAACGGGAAATGGCGAAAATCGTTCGAACATAAAAAATGAAAAAAAAAACGACCGTTTAAATTTCGAAATAATCGATACTTATTTATGCCGCGAAGGTACGATAGCCGACGTGATGACGCAAAATGTCGATTATTACTGACCGTATTCGCGACGCTGCGAACGCTTACAGTATAATTTATACGGTAATACGAAACGACGGTTTATCGACAATATATACCCATATAACGTGCGCGTCGCATGTGCCTACGACGACGAAAAATGTTTTCGCTCGACGAAAATAAAAATAAAAATAATATTATCGAGTAACCCGTTGCTTGTCGAACGCCGCGATCGTTTAAATTAAGAATTAAGAAACGACGGCGCTCGATGGTTATTACCCCGAACACGAGTTTCTCAACAGTGAACATAAGTCTACGTTTAGCGTTACCGTGGCTCGACCGTGGTACCCAACCGTACCTATTACGTTCCAGTATACGATATAGATAACTGTACGAAGAAAGCGGCGGTGAACCAACACTATAGTTCGCTGTTCCCCCCCCGGAGTGGCGGGCGTTGTTATCATTTTTGGTAGGGAAGGGGAATAATAAAAATGGCGTGTAATTTTTTTTTAATACGCGTCGCGTGTCCCGAAGAGTAAGACGTTTCGCGCGTATCCGTTATTATCGTTCGGAAACTGGGCGCCGAGTGTAGGCAATTGTGGTACGTGGATGCCACGGGAGACCGCCAACGACCGTATATATATATATATACACAACACACCCGAGTTCCGATATAGCTAAAGTATATTCGAAAACTGCAGCGGCTGTACAGGTGGCCGGTAGTGACGGACGATAATAACAATATTCTTTCGTTTACGTTACGTCGGGATAAACGGTCGCGTGCGCCGAATTGACGACGAAAATAATACGCGTAACAAAAAGTCATGACGCTAGTTTTTCGCGTACGAGTATATACGAAAAAACGACGTACGAACTGAGAGTGAAAGTAGGAAGCGACATCGGGCCGAAAGTACAAACGTTCCGCCGATTCGTCGCGACCTAACCGAATTTCGGGCGAAACGTTTCGTGGGAATTGAGAACACGCCGGGCAGTTGGGTGGCTTTGACGAACGAGTCGGACGACGATAATTGGCGACGAATCGTTTTTTTCGTGTCGTCCGCGGACGGTTCGTCGTAAAATTTAGGCCGCGAACGTACGAACGTGGCGGATTAACGAGACCGGCAGCTCCGCGACGGTCTCTAGTCGGCAATAACTGGGAAACAATACCGCGTACGACGGACAATGGACGCGGAGTAAGGGAGGGCGCGTGGCGAATATTTACCAAGGAAGGAGGGCCGACGAAGACCGCGTAATTGCTCCTTTATCCTTACGATTTTCGTTATTCGGAATAATAACTTATACGCGGCGGCCGCGGAAGCGGCGCGTTTTTTCGGGACCGCGTTACTATTCCGGGCACGTCCGCGCGACTCCGAATTAACGAGTTTACGCGGATAAACCCACGCCCGAAAATCGAACCCGTGTACAACAACACACGTACGCGCAATGCAACAACACATACACACACACACATACGCACGCTAAAAGACAACGGAAATACGGGCGATCGGGCCCGACGTACGATGGAGTTGGCGCGGGAACGTACGAGCGCGGCCGCCGTCCTTAAAAAAAAACCGTACGCTTCTAAAAACGATCGGCACGTGCGAACGGAGTTACCCGGAATAACGTAATACTGTCAACGCGACCCGTCGTCGCGACCCTTTCGGACGTATCGGACGCCAACCGTAACGTCGACAATAATACGGTACGTCCCACCCCCGTAACGTGCGAATTATTATTCGCGTACTGAACACGAACCGTGCGCCAAATTATTATTAACGCGCGCGCATTTTTTCACGTCGTCGCGTCGTCGGTATATTCGTTACTATCCCTCCCCTCATACACACGCATTTAACCTTCCCTCGTCTCGACCGTAATACAAAAATATAAGCGATTTTTTTTCGGTCGTTGTCGTACACATGCGCGTGAATAAATTATATCGAATACGCGCGTTCTACTTGAACAGTACACGGAGTAAACGGCCGAAAATAAAAAACGAACGACACATTTTTACGTACCGTTAGCGTACAACGTATATCGTTGTAGTTAATTAATCGGACGATACGGGAACGGTTTATATTGTAATTACTTTCGAAATATATTACGAGGGCGCGTAAATTATCGCGCGTTTATTTCGATTGTTCTCCGACGAAAGCGATTCGTTGAAAAACCACGGCGATTTACGGTGGGAGGCCGTTTAAACGGGGACGGAAAATTGTTAAATTTGAACGGTAAAATCATACAAGTCGCGCCTTATTTATAAATGATACAACGGTTTTCAACGAGGATAAATTACGCGTCGTATCGTTTAGACGACGTTATTTTTTGTTTGTTTTCGTTCCGGTTTAAACAATTCTGAGCGTATCCCGCCGAATAATTAATAGTTTCCGTTTTTTCCCTTCTATTTTCTACGTGAAAAATAACGTCCTCGACGAAAAAAGGGCGAACTCGGTTTACCGTCACTCCGGTTCACCCGCCGGGCGATGATACATCCGAACAACTCGCGCGCGATGGAAATATTAGCTTTTCGATAACGGCCACCAGCGTATTTTCCGCAATTTTACGTCGCGCGAGGTTACGCTCGTTTACATACACACGCGTATATATACGAACGTGTCGTATATTTAAATCGTGGACAGTTTTTTCCTTTTGCTTTTCGGCCGTTAAATAATACGAACGCCCAGAAAGACGTACGACGAAACGTACCGATTTAGCGACTACGACGTTTTTAATCTCGTAAATGTCGTCCGTTCGTCACATAGTTTTCGCCCCGACGGGAACGTAGTTCCGAAAGTTTCAAATATCCATTCGGCGGACACACCCTACTATCGACGACGATACATACACTGGCTGCGCAGCTACGTATTTTGCGCGTTGCACGGTAAATAATACATAGTCGGGTCGGACGACGCATAAATACGCGCCCGTGTTATTGATTTGCGGTGACGCGAATTTGGGTAAATCGTTCGCCGTCCGATAATGACGGGCCGTCGCCGTTTTACGGCGAACAACGGGATACCACTAAAACCGGTCGACGGCGTCGCCCGTAAAAACGTAGCGCCCGTTAAAAACGTTACGACAAAAGTTGCGAACGAACGCGTTAGGTTGGCGGGAGGGTGGGCGTAGGTTATTGTTACGGACGGGCGGTACTTACGGGGTACATCGACGGCGCGTTTTTTCGCGTTCGTTATCGCGTTTTCGGGGATACGTGAACCCGTAAGTATCCGCTCGACGGAGCCAACCGGCGCCGATAGTTTCGCGGCGTTCAACCCGTTTTAATAAACGAACCGTAAAAACGTCGTCGTACGGCCGGTTTAATATTTTTAATTTAAATCGAATATACCGGAAACGCTCGGTCGTTAATAAAAATAACTCGTAAAATATTGGCTCAACGCGGGATTTTTCAATCGAGAAATAATCCGTTCGTCCGTATTCCGCCTTAAAATTTCCGAATATTTCCCGTTTATAGTTCGGTTTTACACTTTATTGCCCTCTAAAAACGCGTTCGAAACGATTTTATATACGCGATCGGTATACTCTCGAGTCTTAATCGTTATTCTATTACCGCGCAACGGATACTATTCGAAACTGTCGAAACGCGTCAGCCGAGTTTCGTACGGTGCACAAATAACGTTTCCAACGGAACTCTACGTAAACGATCGCGTCCTCCGGCAAACGCGAGTCGTTTACGTTTCCAAACACATAACGTACAACGTGCTGACGAATGCGCGTATCGTTTGTGTACGGTGTGCGTCGTTAATAACGCTGACGCCAAGCGGACCGAACGTAAACGAACGTCCGTAAATCGTTCTAATTTCGGGCGGTGATGGGGGGAGGGGGGTATGAGGACCGTAACTTTAACAACGAATCGGTCCGTCCGTTCCGTCGGTAAATTCGTATTTTCGTCGGTAAATTTGGATTCGTCCGTGTTAAGGACGGGCCCGTTTCGTCCGGATAAGTGGTCTACGGGCGACGACGGGGCGGCCGATCCCGAGAAGAGCGACGGGTATCGGGAGTCGTACACGCGTTTGAAATCGCGAAAAACGACGTCGTGTCGTATCCGCAACGACAGTCTCGCGCGGTGGTGTCTGTACGAATAACAATACGATAATAGGATTAACGTCGTCGTCGGAACGTACGCTTTTTGAACGGGTTGTATTCAAATATACATATACGTATACACACACACACACACACGTTGTCACGCGTATATTTAATAAATAATTCAAGAAGCGTATACGGCCGTTGGTACGATAATAGTATCGCCATAACGGTTATGGAAAGAAGGCGACCGAGTTTCCGGCGGTGCCGCTTTTATATCGGCTATATTTTATGCGAGCGCCGTACCGAGAATTCCTTCGGTTTCGCTTATCCCGGTTCCGTACGTACCGGATACCGATTTATGTCGCCGAACACGGTCGGTGCTCGCCCCCGACCGCCCACCCGCCGAATAATCGAACACAAACATAACGCGGTACGACGTGACACCGGATCCGTAAGTATTCCCGAGTCCGATTGAAAGACGCGAAAACTATTCGATACGGTATTTGACGGTCGGAATAGATTGGGGGAGGGGGCGAGCGTTGAAGCATCTTTTGAAGTCGCACAACGCGTAAACCGTAAACGGTTGTTTTTTTTGAAACCGTCAATCGTAGCCATCCCATTTTCATGTTCATTCGGTTCGCGTTTTCGAAACGCGTGCGTCACCGAGCGCCGTTTTTATCGTCGGAAAATAATTACACGCGACTTAGGCGTAATACCGGCAAATACGGCCGTTTTTTGATTCAAAAACTTGCCGCACGACACAGTTTTTAATCGCAGCCTTATCGCCGGCTGTCTGGTTAAGTTTTCGAACTCGGGCCGTTTTCTCCGTACGGTGATCCGTTAACGGCCAGCAATTTCGACGCGATGGTTCGTCCTCTCTTGCGGCGTACTCGAGCGATAAATAAATTAATAACCTCGTCGCGGTCGCAAAAGTTGGCGCGCATTTTCACTCGGTGGCGAACTTGATGAGTTTTTTTAGATTCACTGTGAAGCAGCTGACTTCCATCGCGAACCTTCGTTTCACCATCGTAACCATGATTTGTCGTCAATAATTATCGTTTTAATATCACATACACACTGAATTCTTTACGTTCTAGTTAATCGGTCGTAATTTGTTATTGTTTTTTTCTTCGACCCTCCCTGATTAGTTTTCAAAACAAATATTTATCTTTCACTTTTCTTTTACTTAAATCGAGAGCGAGAATAGTTTGAACTGATCCAAATACGATAAGCAACTCGTTCATTAAGTTTCGTTATTGTTAAGGGACGGTATTCGTCGGACGTCCTCGCGAATTTCGCGCGTTGTTTTCTCGATGCGACTTGTTGAAGGACGTCCCACACGTGTAACGACCGATCCTGCCCTTCGTCGAAACAAATTGTTCGAACCAATCGGATACCCGAGCATCGGTCACAGTTTTATCTTCACGTCCGGTTTTATCGCATTCGGTAGATTTCCGCGATGGCGATTCTTCCCGAGTTTCCGCGAAATTTTGTACAATTGTTGGATAAATTCGCTCGCAGTGAAATCATTAACGGCGATCACCCGTCGACCCAGTCCGATTGCGTCCGTTCCGTCACCGCCGTTCTTTCTGCTGTAGCTATTATCGTTCACGTCGATCCACGTGTTATTTTCGGTGGATCGGTAGCGCGACGACGTCTCGCCCCGAGTGAGATTTACGGCCATCGTGTCGTTCGCGGTGTCCCGTGCGCTTTGAACGCCCGTTTATTTTATTCGATATTTTTGTTGAAGCCACCGGAATACCGACGCTTATATACACATTGCCATACACGTATTTGAATCGCGAAAAATAATCACGAAACGCCGTAATTAAAACCGTTACGAATTATATAATATATACGGCCTTCGTTCCACCCTTTCCAATCGTAATTCAATAATAATAACGATAATACATTATGTTTGCCAAAATCGGAATATTCGTAGCAAACGGGCTTCGTCGAATAACCGTTGCCAACGGGCAGACCGCCACCGTGTCGTGAGATTATCGCCCGGCGTACATTCGCGCATTTCAATTTAAAAGGCCAACGGTTAAATGTACTAAATACTCCGAATCGATTCGTTCGTCGGAGATTCGTTTAACGTATTCGATAAGTGTTGTTTGGCCGTTGGTCACTTTGACTGTCGACGAGGGGCACCGGCGCGACCGTAATTATTACGCGTATTTGATCGCGGTGTTTAAACTATGCGTAAATTCGTGTCGAATCGGCTGCCTTTCGTGGGAAAATGATCGCGTCTCGTTTTCCATATTATTTTTCCGTTTCGAGCGATAATCTCCGAAATTATTGTTTTCAGTCTACACGCGCGTTGGCAGCAAGGGCAGGGGATGCACGTGTACTGTAGAGACAAGGGACGGCGAGGAATACCGCGAAAAGGAAAATGTTCAAACGGTAACACAATTAATACTCATTCCGAATTGAATTAAACGAATCGCGCGATCTAAAAACGTCGTGGCCATTAAAATGCAGGCAGCGAAACACTACGCGCAAGGTTTCGCTATTCGCACTATCGATATTACCGACCCAGAAAATACATAAAACTATTCTCAACGCGTCACGAAACGAAATGATCGGTGTCAGATTTATAACGGTCGTTTGGTTCCGCAAACGCCAAATTTTGTTCAGTGGCTCCAACCGCCGACGATTAATTACGATAGAGGCGAATGTTTTTTTTCCGAAACCGTTCTCCATTTTAAAGCCTATATTTATATCGCGCGTGATAATCGTCGCGGAGCTGATAAATCGAACAGGTATATTTTACAAATATCGTACGAAATTCTGTAACATTTTGTCCGGACTATCGTATTTAAACGTGATATATAGGTACGCATATTCGCGACAATTATTTTTTGTAAACATTATTTCGGTTTTTTAAAATACGTAATTGGACCGAATATTTATTAAAACAATCTCGAAAATATTTTTAAAACGGCGACGTCGATTATTTTATTAATTCGAGGCGTCAAAATATTAGAATTCTATTATTCGGGAGTAACGTTGAATTTTAGAAGTATTTTGTTCACTTTATATTCACCAGAGTTTTATCGGTATTAAGCATAAACGAAATTATATACCGATATATAATCGCTCAAAAATTCGACCCTCCGATTATTTTCGAAGTTTTTTAAATTATTCTTTTTTCACTTCTTGGCACGTCTTTATAAATTTTAACGTGTAAAAATGTAATCGCGTTGAAACGAAAATTCGGCCAGAAGCCTTCGCGCGAATTTACCGACTGACATTAACCTCTTTAATCCGTCACCGGGTCGACCATTCAAAGTCGATTAAAAAACGAGATTTACGGAAAAAGCTAACTCGACACGGCATAAACACGTACCCAAGTTCAAAAACCAACCAACGGATTTACATCGAAGTGGGAATTTTCGACTTTATTCTCGACGACATATATTTACGTATATTGCGTACATTTACGTAGCTACACGTGGCACGCCGAGTAAATATTTTAACAACGATAACGAATATTTTATACGTTAAAAATGTAATTATTTTTTCGGTAATTATTTTCAAAAAAAAAAAACCAATATAGTTATGTTTAGTCATAATTTTATAAAAAGTAAAGCGAGTAACGTGTAAAATACAAACTAAAATAATAATTCGGAATAGAGTCGGCGGAGCGGGCGACGTATTATTTAAAATATTTTCGGTCGTATTTTTGGGACGTAAATAACTCGCGATTAACGTACATACGCAGTTTCGTAGGATAAACGAATAAAACGACGATTGTGTTCATTCGATCGCAATCGTTAGACGGAAAATTATATTAAATCGACGTAAGTCGTCGGGGCTTTTTATATTTTTATTGCAACGATCACTTTTAGCGGTTCATTGTATTCGATTGTATTTCAACGGTAATTTAAAGGGACGGCGGTGTTCGGTGTAAAAATCGCGTTTTGCCAAAATACGGCGATCGTTCGGTATCCGTTCGGAGCAACTAGTCAAACGCGGTGGTCAGTGGAGGGGTGGAACAGAAGTTTTGTAAAGTATTCGGTTTTACTTGTTCGCCGATTCGCGTTCTGTTAACTGTCCGGGAACGTCGTTTTAGTCAAACATTGAACGTTCCGAGCACTGCGACCGACGCAACCAACACGTTCCTGTAGTTAGACGCGCCTTCGTCGCGTCGGATCCGAGTCTCTCACTGCCGGCGCGACGGATCGATCGAAATTGTCCCGCGACGAAAAAATAAACGAGAAACAAATCGACGGGTTCTCTAACGGACGAGACCGATTTTAGTTCCCGGTCCGTTCGACTTGAGCGCGGTCGATCTGACCAAAAACAAAACGTCTAGAAACGCGGCGCGGACGAAAGGGAGAGGCGAAAGGGGGAAACGTACGCGCGGACGCACATGGTCGTGTAGACACTGGCGGCGAATAAAAACCGGTGCCCTCCCGTCGGCGTGTACGCGCGGCCGTGCACATTGATCCGAAACTAATACGAGTTCATACATATTGATGGAAACTCCGGCGGAACGTAACTTCGGCCATTTATTATCCGGACGACGTTTCCGTACCGCGAAACGCCGCATGGGACGGTCGTCCGAAATATACTTAACAATGGGCGCGCACGCGCGCGTATTTACGATCAGTGTGAACGTATATACGGCGTTTCTTCGTCCGAGGTGTGTTTTGACGAACGCGCGTCGGAAACGGTACGCGACGTCTCGGCGAAGAATATACGCACGCGGAACAAACATCGACCACCCGAACGGTATCGTAACACGACGCGACACCCACGTTGGTGGTACATACGCGAGCGTGTATAGCGGACCGTTTGGTTAGCGTAAACCTACGAATATTAATCGAGTTTTTTTCACGCTGGGAAATACGTTACCGTACGGAACGATTGGCGAGAAAAGGAACGGACCTTATTTTCGGGTACAATAGTCACGACGAATTTCGATCGAATTCCATTTAGCGCCTATAAAAATTATATTTTAGGTTTGGCCGGGGCGCGTTGCCGCTTTCCAATTCGTCATTTAGCATTTCTTTCAATTTTCGTACGGTAACGTTTTTACGTATATATAAAATACGTTTTATGTATTTATAAAAATCTCGTTAGATTTAAATTTATCGGTTTTCTATTTCGATTTATTCTACTAAGTTACCGTTGACGAATCATTATTTATTTATTTAATCTTCTATATATACGTTTATTTTATTTTATTACGTCTTAGCGGTAAAATAGATCGCCCGGTTATTACCATTGGCTCGTTTAGCCGGCACAGTGGTAACTTTTATTTTA
This sequence comes from Geopemphigus sp. TES_GeoC_2020, assembly GCA_025469175.1. NCBI lineage: Eukaryota > Metazoa > Arthropoda > Insecta > Hemiptera > Aphididae > Geopemphigus > Geopemphigus sp. TES_GeoC_2020. The sequence goes on along the minus strand of JAIPRN010000257.1, from coordinate 48,017 downwards.
ATATTATTATCGTTACTGGTAATGAACTTGGGTTTAATTTATTAGTAAAGTTTATAACGGTACGCGTACACGTTATAAAAAAAAAAAAAACAAAAATATGCGGATATTCCGTTTAATTCCCTTAAATTTTAATTAAAATAATATTCGTATAAAACAAACTAACTGCCTCCGCGATTTAACGTGCTGCGTATTTCGTTACGCACGGTTTCGTCGTCATAATCGTTAAATTGCCGAATTTTTTCCTAAACGGTCGTACAGAACCGTACACGGTATCATTCGACGGCCGTCCAAACGAATCGAAACGTAACTAATAGCCACGCTCCGTATTTTCCGATCGCGTCGAAACATCGATAATTCGATTTCGTTATTCACGTAAACGTCTCCTTACCGTACAATACGGCGACGACTACGTTGTGGTTATTGCGCGCGAAATCAAATACGTCGCTTTCGTTCGGTTCGCGATTAAATTGTCTCGGAAACGAATATAATAGCGCACGCTGGAAACAATCGTTTCTCTCGTTCACGCGCGCTCTAGGATAGTAAGCGTTTACGCTTTCCGTAACGAATAGGACGACTCACACGTACGCATTTATATTTGGTCGCAACTACGGTTATCCCGTCACGAATTAATATAAACCGTTTTACAGCGATAGACGAATTTCTCTACGCGTTCATATCTGTATGCGTATCATCCGTATATCCGTTGCGCAATACAACGGTTAATAAACCATTACCGTAAGTACAGTGTACATTTTACGCGAGCGAAAATTGAAAACTCCAGCGTTCGCTTAAAGAAGTTTGGTAAATTATTATCTTCGGAAAAGTTAATGGCCGTGGTTTGCGCGCATTAATAACGGTTTCTGTTCGCGTGTAATAAATAACGGTACACGTTTCATAAATCACGATAACAATAATTCCGGCGAAAAAAACCGGACGGAGGACCGTAAATCGATCCGAGGTAGATTGTTCGGCAATTTCGAGTAAATGTAAAACGATATGTTAATCGTTCGTATCGTCGTATTAATCCCCGAACGTTTGTTTAATTGTCGCGTAAAAAAAGCGCGACGAACGCGACGCGTTTATCGCTTTTATATTTAGCGGGCCGTAACAAAAAAACGAATTTCGAAAAACACTCACAACGTTGTCCGTTATGGTTTACGAATCGTATTGAAACGAATTAAATTTCGATTATTTCGGCGTAAAGCGTCGATTATTTCTAATTTCCAACGTTGTGTCAGAACGAAGTAATTAAAATCGTGGCGCGCCACGTGTGTTACGGTAATATCAACTATCGACGTTTCGACACGTACAGTAATATTATTTTCAGCGAACGTATTTTCGTGTGCCGTATCGGGTGTTTTTAAATATCACGCGTTTAATGATCACGAACCCGTGATTCACGGGTGACAAAGTGCTTTTTTTTCCCTCGTTAGAAATTAAAACGCGATAATTTGTCTTTCGACGTAAATTATACAGACGAAACGGCAAATATGCGACGAAGTTCACCTTTCTAAAGGAAAAATGTTGATTTCGCGTTTCGGACGAATTTCGTGATTACGCGAAATCCGAGTGTTACGGTCGTTCGTACGTTGCGTTGAAAATCAATTTCGAAAACGGAGTATCGGGCGAGCGTATACAAAACGGAACCGACGTCGGTTGATTACGATTTTAAAGGGTTTGGCGAGTGAAAACGACGTTCGATTCGGCTACGTAACGAAGATTTTTCGTTAACACGAATAAACAAAGATTGGACGGCCCGAACGGTCGATATAACGTTGCGAGGAGCCCATTCGAACGCGATCGTTAACCGCATACCAGTAGCACGCACGGCGGTAAACGACGTGACGAGTCGTTCGTTTTTATTAAATTCGAAAGTTAGCGCGAACGCAACTCTCAAAAACGGAATACATCCCGACGTTCGGGTCATCATCGTTATTATTCGTTATTGATTAACCGTCCGACACGTTCCGAGAATTTCGGTAAGTATGCGCGCGTTGTCTGTCCGGACGGGCTTATTTACATAAGTCACGATTAATAATAGATCACGAGACGAACCGACTGTTTTGCTGGTCGGAGTTGCGTTTAAGAGCGAACGTTATCGTCCGATAATACGCGAACGTCGTAAACTGTACGACTAAAATTACGTTCGAGGCGGCTTAATCTGTAAACTTGCTGTTTTTTCTCCGGGACGCTCCGTATCGAATCGGCTAAGTGCTCGGCGTTGGGAGAAACGTAAATTCATTTCTGGTACGTGCGTTAAAGCTCGAGTAAAAAACTACGAATAACGTTATCCGAACGATTTATGTACGTAGGTCGCGTAAAATATTTTACATCGGTGTACATTTGTATAGAATCGAAAAAACGCGAACTTTATATTAATACGTCGGGTTGCCGGCGTTATGTTTTTTTTTTTTTTTTGTTTAAAAGGCAATTCGACATTTTCGGAAAGCAATACGATCGAAACTTTACGGACGCGACGGCTTGGCCGAATTAGAATAACGTAATTATTTCCAATAAAGCTATTGGCTTTTTTGAAAAAATCGTATTCGTAAATATTAATTCCATATTCCGACGAAATGTCATTTGTGTTTCACTCGTATCGATTCCACATTATAGTTACCAAGGACGTGTTGTGTTTTGATAAAGAAATGTTAAGTACTTATAGAAACGCTTTGTTCGTATAAATTCCGTTTTGTTTTTATCGATCTTCGTAACGTTAAAATTAAAACACATCCCGTCATGGAACTGTTTCGTTTCACTCGAAAAACAAAAAAAAATGTGTTTGAAATATTAAATTTAACGTCGTTACGAAAATACGACTTATATAAACATATATATATATATATGTTAACAAACAACGTTATGTGTGTTATGTTAAAAAGGTCGATGTACTAGTAAAACAATACTTTTTTTCGAAATATTATTCGCGAAAATTAACGAAAACAATTACAACTTACGGCCAATATTAATTTCATTATTATTCTAGTAATAAACTCGCTACGAGTTTATTACCTTACATGATTTCGCGTAAATTATAGGGAAACTTAGTGGCAATAACGATTATTGAAATAGAAACGTTAGGACCGGTCGTCGGGGAACGGGATAAGAAAGCGAAAAAGGCAATCGTTACAACGTTCCGGAACGTTGAACTCGTCAATAATTCTCAATAAACCACTCGGAATGGACCCGCAATTATGCGGCCAACGTTCCGATTGTCGGCGCGGTCTGCCCATTTGTCGGGCAAGCGACATTTTTCGGTATTCCGACGGGGACGACTAACGTTTTCGCGTAACGTTTGGCTAACGACGGTATTCGTCTGGCACGGAATTCGCGGAAACCGCGAACGCGAAATGTATATATATTAAATTAACGCGAAACGCGCGATTAACCGATTTTAGAACGAAAACTAACCATTTCGGTTAGAGGATAACCGGCGCGTTTTTTTTTCATCGAAGATAAATTGTTCGCGGAATCTCTCCGGATCCGAAACGACAACGCAAATCCGAAATCGCGGACGAATTAAATACTGTTTGGAGAGCTTCGTCAACTAACGGAACTACCGCCGTGTTAACTCGTAGAGTTTTAATCGTACCGCTTCTGTATTCGCTCGTTCGGTATCGTCGACAATCGTTTATTTTGCCGGGACAACGTTCGATATTTATCGTCTCTCGCTACCGCCGACGTCGCGTACGCCCCCCAACAGACCACGTTGGATAACGTGTCTGTAACGACTTTTGTCGTCTATTACGTACTGTTTTATCGCCATCTACTACGATTACGTACGTAAGACGAAATTGATTACTCACGATTGTTTCGCACGCTCTTTGTAATTCTTTACGAACTCTTCGACGAGTTAATCGGTTTAATCGGTTTTTCACGCGACCACCACACTATCGATAACTCACGGACGTGACGCTGGCGCGCAATTATTCTTACCTGAAAAATAAAGCGGGAAATTCGTCAATAATTAATACGGGATAGGCACGCGCGTATAACGATTCAAATTTAAAGACGCTCTGGTCATTCGTCGCCGGCGTTTGTTTAAAAACGAATCACGCGTTTCTGGTAAGCGCGACCTACGCAATTTATAATAAATCTCTCCGCGGCTTGCGCGTGCCCGTAACAACGTACTTTTATCCAATCCAAAACGACGTCGATAGATTCTAACAATATTTTGGATGGCGGTGGAGCGCGTTAGTCGTGCTCACGAAAAGGTTTATTAAATTTCGCGGGTTTTAAACGGGATATGGCTGTTTTTCGAATTTGAAATTTGACCTCGGGCTCGTGTACGATTTTCACGTCTAAATACAATAAACGGAACGAGAAAACGCGATTGCTTCGGACATTAAGATTATCGTGAGCGGTGTGTGGGGCAACGCGAGGTTTTTGTTTAAACGTTATTTTCTCGTTCGTTTCGCGACCCTCGGCGTCCCGTTTCGTCTACGACTGGACAGGGATGACCCCTAGAGCCAAAGCGAGCTTTTTGTTCGAAACAAAATTCGTGACTAAAATAAAATCCGCCACGACCCTAAGTCGACGTGGTAAAACTTGACGACTAGAAAATCATAGAGACGTCGTTAAAGTTTAATATCGCCCGTCGAATGTACGCTTCCCGTCAACCTAATTGATAATTATTTTACGCTCGACGAGCGACGTTCGATTAATCGAAATCCGACTCTATCTCGGTTCGTTCACGAAGCGTTTCAATTTCTATATCGATTTAAAACGCGTACGAAGCATACGTTTCGTTCGGCCGGTATCGCATTGCCGTCCGTTCGCGCCGGAGTCGATATTTATCACGAGAAACAAACGTACATCGGTGACAGTAATTTGCGATCACCAAGGCGCAAGTATTTCACGATACATTCGGCGGTATTTTAGTGAACGGAAAATCGCTACAACAACCGAAACGGCGTTTGTTATTTACGGTTACGTAATAATGTATTCGGTAATTTTTCATGTCGAGTAAGTTGGCCGAATTCCAAAAAGGTCAGAAAATTACCCCGCGTCCTCTATTCTATTATGTCATCGGTATAATTACGAAACCGAGAGTACGTAGTTGACGGTCTTTATTCAGGAGGCAATACGCGTCGGGTTCGTCTGCTTACGCGAAAATTGCGCGATTAATTATAATACAGCCGCTCGTCGATAACGGATAAGAGGTATTGATCAGTCGCCACGCGGAGTTAGTTCACGTTGGAAGCTTCAAAAAATTGTCCGTTCTTTACAAAGTATTCGTTTTTGTTTTCCGTCTCGTCGTACGAACTACACCGTCGAAATTCCAGTGACCGGTATTTTTTATTTGCCGCGAGAAGCGAGTTTTTTTCGTCGCGTTCCGTAGATTATTATTAATAACGGTAATGAACGACGTTGTTTCGATTTCGTAAGGATCATTACGAGGTAAGCGTACGTTAACGATTAAATTGTTTTCATATTTTCCCAAGGTCTTTGGACATTTTAAATACTACGTACAACGTGACGTAGACATTGGATAGTTAGCGGTTTCGGGTTGAGCTTTGCACCGACGTCAATAAGTAATACGTACCCGACGTTCGGGGTTGTTCGGATATTAGCGCGGAATTGGCGCGACCGACGTAGTAGAAACAAATAGACAATTTTTAATTATAGCCGTCGGAACGAGTGGGTCGTCTAAATTGTAACCGCCGTACGTCAGGTCAACAACAATAGTTTCCCTCATAAATACGAAATTCCATCGGAGAAATAGACGACCTGCAATATGACGCTGCGGAATGTTTAGGAGACTTTAAAACTTGATATATAGCCAGGACGACTAGGGACGTACACTGTTATCAAATATATATATATATATATATATATATATATATATACACATATATATTTTATAATGTAATAAAATGAAACTATGTTTGTACAGAGAGTTTATTGCGTCTTTAAATTCGGCGGGCAAATTTAATTAATCCAGTATATCGGATACCGTCGAACGCGCGCTATGAATAAAGTGGCGTCCAAATAAAAAAAAAAATTAACGGACGACAATTTTCGCGACGGTTCGACGCGTGTCCGGTTCACCGGTAATACGGACGTTTACTTTCCGCGACGCGTATGCCGAAATAACCACGGACGCCCGTTTTTCGACGAGTTCCACGGCCGGGGAGCGATCGGCTATTTATCCGCTACCGCGCGGTAATATTCGTATTTCACGTTTTCACTTTTTCAAAACCGAACGAACGGGGCAACGAACGCTGTTTAGTACCCGCGTAATACGCGTTTTACTTGTTGGAGCGTCGACGTCGAGCGGGTTTTTTGGCGCGCCGACGCGCGTACCCGAAACGGGCTCTTTACCGTGTGTTCCGAACGCGAACCGCGCGGACCAATAACGGCGCGAGAATGTCGCGCGCAGTTGTCGTTGTTGTCGCGGTAACGGTGACAATATTGCCTTGTGCGTTGTATCGTTCGACTACAAGCGGTGGTGGACCGACGGGAATGAAACGAAGGCTTTCGACATTGGACCCTCCACTTGCCAACACCGTAAAAAACCGTCGTCAACGGGCGCGCACCTTTTAAAATAATGAAATTCTCCCAAAGAAATCGAATTATATCTGAGCGTACGTGGCGGATTTGTATATATTATATATATATATCGCGGATATTTTTTCGAAACGTAGGCGATCGAAACGGATTAATTTACTTTACGAGAATTATTCGTTAAAGTTTATCATCCGAAATCGTAGGTATCCTGTAAACTTGAAACGTGAGTCGCGTCGTAGTTATTCGGACAATATTAGCTTTATGGCAAATTAACGCGTTGCGTTTAAATAACGAACGTTAAAACGAGTTATTAATAGATACGTTTCGTACGTGGGAAAAAAAATTATCTGTCTTCGGTACCGACGCGTTAGAATCGTATTCGACATGTTTACTAAAAATATACACGAATCGAAAACTCCGCTCGACAATTAGGTTTTTTTGGGGGGGGGGGGCGTTTACGTTTTCGACGAGGAAAACCAATGTACCGTTATAACACGATTGCGAAAAGCGCGCGTCCTCTGAAAATGACTTTCAGTTGTTTATCGTATCTACGATTTCTGAAATGTAGTTTACGAATACTTTGTGTGTGTGTGTGTATATGTATATAGTTGTATGTAGTATAGACGAATACGGAATAGTCTAATTCGATGGTTCGCTACCGAATAAGCGCAACGGTCGATTATTTCGTAATCGCCTTAACGATGTTCGGTGTGGGTACACAGTATATCGGGATTTGTATACGAAAATATTACCTCTTTAATATCGAAGAAAAAAAAACCGAAACGTTTCTATTTTAATAATTTCCGTTTTTTCGTTCTCGAAAACGAAATGTTTTATTGGACTGTACACAGTGTACACGTTCGTTCGTGTGAAAAATACTCCGTTTCGAGTATAAACGTTCGATAAAACGCCGAAAATATATCGCGGCGTACGTACGATTAAATTTTCTTTCGAAATTGAAATGCTTACGCGCGTCGTCGACGAAACTTTTTTTTTATATTTCGTTTTTTGGCCGGCACCATTGACGGTTACTAAATGTTAACCGGCTTTATTAATTGTCATTTTGCGCGAAATTATGCGCCCCGATACGCGTCGTGTTAGTTTCGTGTAAAACGTTAATTAAAGAAAAATAAACTTTACGTAAATTTTTCTTCGAAATAATCGTAGAACCTATCGAATTCTAACGTTGTGCGAAACGGAAAATACAACGAGACGATATCATTATTCGTAAACTGACCAGCTGGGGAATCGCGGCATTCGTAAGAGGCACGAGTGAACAAATTACGTTTTGGGGTACGTAAAAAAACCACCGATTCACAGGGCCGGAAGGAACCCTTTAAAACGAGTATTTATCTTTCAACGGATAATCGCTCGCAATTGAACTGTTCTCTCACGATAAACGACCGACGAGAGAATGTTTCAAATAAAAAAAAAAACTCCGTTACGTAATAGTTTGCCAGAAGAAGGTATATATACATATTATGTATACGTATAAATAAACAATCATATTTCGTACCCATCGCGTGTTTCTAGAAAACGTCGCGATTTTATTGTAAACGGTAACTTTTACTCCGCGTACACTTTTTTCTTATATTTTTTCAATATAACGATACGTATATTACGCGATATTTGTTTTTGTCGTCCAACGGTAAAGTTCATCACGATACCAATTATCGATTCGAAACGAATTTTTCCCGTATTTATTTTTTCGTGCCTACGGCTAGATTTCCCAAATGACTCGGCACGACTGACGCAAAAGAAAGACCGACTTCTTCGACGTGCACGGGCCAACGGATTTTTTCTCCGACCGTTGTCGTGCATTATCGTCGTTACTTAATCGTCTTCTCCGGCTCTATATCGGTCGACCGCCGACGCTAAATAGTGAACGTTCAACCGTGGCGGGTCCATTTAATGTTCGTAAAACTGATTCGACTTACGCAAACGACTTGTAAGAGCCGTAACTCGGGGGCGTTGGAAATTAGTAATTTTCGCGGGATTAAGATAATTCTAAATTTTACCGTTATGATTATCGTCAGCTCTTAGGATTTGTGAGGCCTGGAGCGAGGCAACTTTTCCAAACTCCTCTTCTTTGTACCGTTTTACGTTCCCGTCATCTCACTTTTTGAATGGTCCCGATAAGATTTTTCGAGGGGACAATTTCATCGTTACGTTTGCGTGACATTTAAATTTTCAGGTTGCCGCGTATTACATTTGTCGTCGACACGATAGCGAAATCGGAAAGTTTTTCTCGTTCCACCGTAGTTGTCCGTACATAATTGTTTACAATTTGCGATTCATAGTTTATCCCTTGGGGGTCGGGTAAATAATATTTTCAACGATCAGATGACCGACAGCCATTGAACGCCACGGCGGTTATTAGTGTAAGATTAACTACTACTCGTATAGCCGTATAGATACACAATTCTTTTACGAACGCCATATAAATTTGAAAAATCATTCTGTCTTTATGTTTGTGTTTTGGCTCCGTGTCCGGGATCATCGTGGACCCCGCGAATTCTCCTCCTTTCTCGCAAACAACGGCTCCGACTACTATTGGTACGCGTAGTTCTCCAGAATATTGAAGGAAAAATACGAACATTTATCGGATAACGACGAGTATTACCGAGACGAGTTTATTCAATTATTATTCGTTACCGTTGCGGGTCCATACGTAGGCGTGTACATGTCACGTTGATTTAACGACGTAAATTATCGTAAATTTTCTATTTGTAAACACGAATATTATCGGAGGAAATTCGTATTATTGTTCTAAAGCGCGTCGAAAATGTGTCGCGTTCGAGTCTTACGAAGCACAATCTTTATACGAGAGCGAATAACGCTATCTAAAATTGAATCTATTCAGACCTTCCGTATACGTTGGCAACGTGACAATTTTTGAACACCGAACGCAAATCGCGTTATTCCAATTAGGTTTCTTGACGAGAACAATAAACAATTACGCCGCTTTAGGAATAACGAATTTCGCAACGAACGAAAAAGGTAAATAGCTCGACGTCTGAAACGCGTCGATAAATTTGACGTCACAACGGCGTAACTGCCCGGAAACGGAAATCCCATCGGCCGTTTCGGACGTTGAACATATTTTACGCGGAACGGCCGAGGGTAATCGAATATTCTACATTTTACCGTAATAGCGCCGAGTATACGGTAAGAGCGTATCACGCGAGCACGAGCACATTATTACGACGGGTGTACGAAAAGAAATAAAGAATTCGCCGGCAACAATTATCGTTCCGTTCCGCTCCCGAGTAAAATCACCAAGCGGTTCCCATAAAGTTCCCGCGAAATTTCCTCCGACGAAATTAACGAAAACTTTACGCGAAAACCAACGGGAACGTAAACGCCGTGTTTAACGGAATATATAATACTTAACGGGGTTCGTTATTCTCGTTCTTTGGTCTTTAGCGTTTCGGTGTGTACGTAACGAAATTAAAACGTGCCGAAATATACGATACCGATACGTATTCGTCGATCACTAGCCATAGGTCGGCTAAAAGTAATCGATGAAGGGTTCGTTCAATCGGATGGTGAAATTATTAGCCAGCGATTTACCGAATAGATAGATCCGATGATATTCGCGCGGAATTCGAACGTAGCGACTTGTACCCAACGTGGCGCGAAAATAATATAATTGTATTATCTCTAGTGTCACGAAAACGAGTCGCCGAACTCCTCCTCCTACTCCTCCACCACTCCCCTCCACACACCATATACATTATTATCGTCGTAATAGGCGAATGAGCGCTATTCAATTTGTACGAGTCGCGGTTACGCAATAATTGTTAACGTTTGTTTAGCGAACGGTGGCCATGTTCGTCGTCGGTCGCCGTCGTTCGGCGCGGATAAAACGTCGCCATACCCAATTATTGTTCGATTATATTACGGCCGGTCGTAGACCGTAGACGGGCGAAAATTCGAAAAAAAAAACGTCCCGGCGAGACGGTTAGGTGGTGTTTTCAAGTATATTTCCGCCTAACGTGAAACACGACTGTTATCTGTGCACGGTCGTTCGTTTTTATTCAAATCGATATTTATGGTTAGATTATTTACGGATATTCGCGACAATAATCAAGCCGACGTTATCCGTGTCGGCGTGTTCGAAATCGCGTAACCGTTTTTCCTCGCGATTTTCCCCGACGAATTTGAAAATAAAACGGAATGCGACTAATCGCGTATACGCCCGAAGTCGCGCTTCACGTAGTTATTACATTTTTCTATTTCGATTTTAAAAGTTCGTTACGTTTCGGTGGATAATCTACGCAAAGCCGTCGGTGAACCTAATATGAGAGCGGCACGTTTCTGCGCATTATATAAAGGAAATAATCCTCTCCCTCGGGGTTTCTTTAATTGTGTTTTTTTTCCATATTAATTTTTCGATTATTCGGACCGAGTGTTTTCAGTGGAAAAATAATGCAAATCGTTTCCGTTTAAGTCGAGAATTTTAAACGTTATTAAAAATCACATCGCGTTTTTATAATAATAATATAATACGTAATTTGTACTTATTGATCGGCACGCCGTTTATCTGTAATATCAGTTTTTTCGCGCAAATTCAAAACGATTAGTCACTTTTGTTTAACAATTTTCGATATTTTCCATTTAATGTAGAATTTGGAAATAACGTTTGTAATCGGTAGTTTGAGTTAACGTTAATATCGTAATGGTAAAGTATACGCAAACAATTATGTGATCATTAATACTTCACGAGGTAAATGTGAATAAGTCATGGGATAATTAATAGTTTGTATACGCTTATAGAATCCGAATTCTTGGATTGTTAATTTCGAGTTATTGTAAATTAATTTCGCGACCGCGTAATTTTTAGACAGATTTGACGAACGATTAAATAATGTACCCGGTCGTTTGAACTATTTTTAACGGGATATAAATTTTGAATATAAAAAGTTCTTTCGAACGAGTTTGTTTAAGTATTTTATTTTTAAAACTTGTAAAAGTATCTAATCACCTTATAGCGACGTTCGTATTTATTAGCGCGTAGAAAAAATAGAAATATCGCCAAATTGTTCGTTGGGAATTGTTTATCGTGTTTTTCTCGAACACGGTGTGATTTATTGGATAATTTGTCTTGTAATAATACATAATTCGTAAGAATTCGCACGAAGGAAATTGTTTTTCTAAATTAGTTATTTCGTTAGTCGAAACGTTTGAAATTTGATTAGACTCCTCCTAAACGGCTTTCGCGACGAATGGGTAGGCGGTCGACGAGTATTTTCGCGTTAGCGTTTATAGTCAAAATACGAGTTTTATCATCGGTTTCGAAAGTAATAAAACATCTCGCGATGATAAATTCGATAACGTCGGCACAATTTATTTGCGTCGAAACGGGTTTTAAATGTACGATAGCGGAGTTGGAAACAACGCGTGGGCGTAAAAAATTGTTCTTGGTCGGTGACGAAGTAAATTATGGCCGGGCGATAGAATTACGGTGCCGAATGTTTGCCCGCTTTTCGATAGTTGACGTTAATTATGGCCGTGTGTCGACGAACAGCGACCGATCGGTGGGCAAAGAAAAAGGTTTCGTAACACGACAATAATGAAAATCGTAAATCGATAAAACGGCCAGCGGCTACGCCGTATGCGTCGTCCCGTACGCGAGGTCGGAGGATTTCGGATTTCGTAACTTCCCGGGAAATCGGGACCAATTGTCGGAGGGCGCAACGGAAATAATAACGCGACGAGAGACACGGACGGTCGCTCGATACGGGAATACTACGTATAGTAGTAATACGTTAGCGGGAGGACAGGACCAAAATAAAGTCAGAACGAAATGATTTTCGAGAAATTTGATTTATACGGCGTTTTGTCGTCGACGAAGAGGAAAATGAGAATATCGAAATACACTCACACACACGCAGTTGTATCTGCGACGAACATCGAGTTGGCGTCGGTAGATATTGTTTAGGAGTTTTCGTAAAAGCGATAAAAATTTGTTACGTTAGATTTTGTTAGGCTATTTTCAGAATTTACTAGAGCGTCCGTCGATTGATTACGGAAAACGAAACTGACAAATTCGACGTTTGGAAACAATAAATCTCGAAACAACCCAAATAGATCGAGCCGACGAATTTGCCGGATGAATTACGGAATTCGCCTAGAATCTTAAAAATTACCGGACATGTAATGTTCACCCCGTGCCGATGGACGGTACGCTTACTCGATTTCAATTTGCCATACCCGTTTTAGGTCGGCCAACAATTTCGTTCTCCGAGCAAACGTTCTCGCTTCTCGCTCTCCCCGTCACTTCGGAAACGAATTCGTTCGTCGTTTAACGTTGGAAGAAGTCCGACAAGCCCATGTCGGAGACGGGAGGTGGATGAATATGTTCAGTGGCCGACCGTTTTGACGAAACACCCGACGTGTCGACATCGTGTCGTTTTTTTCGTTTTTCGATCACAAAACCAACCCAAAACGCGCGCGACAATCTAATAACTGTTTTTTTAAACGCCAGTGATCTTTGAGGTCGATCGGCTTTCTTCGTGTTTCAATTGCCGGCCACAGTTTTCTGTCGGCTATTCCGTGACTGGTCATTAATGTCAAACGCTTTTCTCATTTTTTTCTGTAGTTGTATTCCAACGACGTACGACACTCTCACGTATTGTCCCCCTTGTGAATTTTGACGGCAGGCACGTTCTTGTTACGTCTCGTACAACGGCTGCTGCTGTTTGTTAAAAAACGCGTCAACGTTTGCGAAAAGGATTCGGTCATTTTACGAGCGACAGTTTCGCCGGTCGAACAATATGGCGCTACACTCGCAAACAGTGTAGTACATCCGATAAGGAAATATCGTTTTCGACTTTTTGGGACCGTTTGTCGCGTGTACGCGACAATATCCGTGACGGTTTCGATATCGAAACGCGAAATTCGCTTAACCGTCGTCAAATTGTATTCCCGAATATTGAGTTTCGTCCAAATGGAAAAGGAACGTTATTTTCGCGTTAGTACGATCGTAAATCGTTTAATATTTTATGCGGCTCGACATATCGAATGAAATCAATCTCGTTTAACGATTGATAACGTTTTTCGCTAAATTCATTACGTTTATAATTAATTGGACGGTTCGTTGTGGGAATAAAGAATATCGGTAAAAACCCGACAACAATATTACGTTACTATAGAATGATCACGTTAGAGTATATCGGAGAAAACACCTTACATATACGTCCAATGTTTTTTTTTTCATAATTTTCGTATCCATATTATTTATTTAAAACGGTATTCAATTTTTAGTTAAGAAGAACTTATAAAAATACGTATATTATAGAACTTCTATTTGTAACTTCGCACGTTATATTTTTTTTTGACGTACCGACTAACGAATTATACGACTCTTAAGTATTGTATATATATGTATTTATAACTGTTATCGTCCAATCAAAGCTATACTAAGGGGAAAATAACTTTTTACAACTAATTACGATTTAAAAACTAATTTACAACTATTACGTTTAGATATTGTTTTATAGAGCGTTATTTCGACAACACGAACGGTATAAATACGATACGAACACGTGTTAAGATTCTATAACCGAAAACGTAAAAAAACATCACCTACGATTCGACGTCGGAAATCGACGTAATCGTGTTAAGCGCATACTCCGTGTTGGCGATACAAAAAAAAAAATTGGTTAAAACGTCGCTTTCATTCGCTCGCCTGTTAATAATCATATGCCGACGGTGTAAACGCGTTAGCCGATGTACTTTAATATCATTAAACGAATGTACGCCCTCCTCCCACTACCCCCCTTCACCACCCCCCGCCGACGGGAGAGCGATAATAATTTAAATAATCGACAACCGCCCCGGTTGTTCCGTAATTTTATAATTCACAACTTCGTCGTAAATTCTACGAGTTATATTACGCGCGTAAATCACGTAATATTAAGTCCGTTGTCAGCCATTGTCCCGTGATAAATAAATAATTTATTAACTCCCCGGCAAAAGTAATGTTTTCCCGATACTTATACGACCCGGTGGAACTCCTATCGTCGAAATACGCCGATATATGTTTTATTAGGTATTATTGATTTAGTCCGTTCTTATTTATCGGTGTCGCCGCGAAACAATGCCTGTTGCGCGAACGCCGAATTGACTGGACTTATCGAGCAACCGAAAATCGAGACTATCGACCGTCGTCGTCACGTACGACGAAATGGCCGCGCGATCGGAGTCGCTTAAACATTCCAGCCGTTCACAAACGGGCGACAGGTTTCGATTTTACGAATTCATATTCGTTTAAGTCGTTATTATATACAATTAGTTTTCGCGTGTAAGTAGAAAAATTGTAATCGGAAGAACAATAACCGTAAATCGCACGAACCAAACCTTATACTAATTACGTTCCAAAGCGCTTTTAACGTAAATATAATATATACGTAAGTACATAAACGTATACGTACCGAATTGAAGCGGAACAAGCGCGCTTTTAAAAACCGAATATTTGAATAATTTAATTTGAAAACTACGAACGGCGGATAATTCGTCGCCGCCGTCGAGTGTTTAATTTAACCGTAGGCAATAAGCGCCTTATTGTCCTTTCTATCGCGAATAACGTAATTTACCGTTAATTCCAGCGATTAATTCCGACAGAAAAAGGAAATTGGATCGTAAATTAACGTTAGATTACTATAGGAATGGGAATATTATTCCGAGTCAGCGGCGCACACGGAGGAGACGCCGGTATCGATTTATTCGTTTTCGGGTAAAATCGGTTTTCTTTTGTGAATAATTTGCGTGGATGTAGTTTGAAGAATTCGCGAGTTTTGCCGAACGGATTAGTTTTCTTTACCTTTACAGAGTTAACGATACTCTTGTCCTCGATAGTGATAAACATATATAAAAAGATTTTTCGTGTCAAACAAAAACTTTCGAATAGAAATCTATAAGAAACCGATGAGGTTGTAAAATTATCTTATATATATATATGTACCAGTAGTAATAACCGTCGGTTTGTCGTATGTATTACGTTTACAAAAAAAAAAAACAAGAAAAGAAAACCATCTCTAATTTACTTTTTACACTTTTTCAGACCTGTCGTATCTAATAACGTCCTATTATTATTATATCACGTTATACAATCGAGTCTTTCACGGTCCCTTTACGTGGAAAAATCGTCGACTTAAAAGACGCGTGACGATTATCGAGGCGGAGTAGTGGTCATTCGTCTACGAATGTTATCAAAATTCGACGCGTACTGATTTCGGCGTTAAAATTCCACTCGGTCTGAGCGAATAATTATTCAGCTATCGGTTTTTTTTTCGTCCTTGGTAAACCTTCGATTTCCGCGCGTTCAATACCGTGCGTAACGCGATTGTGTCGCCGTTTCGGTTTTGTAATGCGGAGATTAGACGAAAATACGCGGACACCCAAAGCGACGGGATTAATATGTTCGATTTATCGTTCACGCGCGCGGACGACGGGTGTTCGGTAAACGTTTTTAAAAATTTCCCTCGACTCCGAGTGGAAATTTAACGAAACAATCCGCTCGTAAATGCGCAACGCGATCAGTTATCGGCGGCGGTACACTCGGTTTAACTCGTCGACCGAGTGAAAAAAACTAGTCGGCGCTCGTTCCCGGGTCAAGACGTTCCGCGAACGCGGTGCGTTTTCGCGCAACGTATTTCGTAACATAGCGCGGCGGGACGGAACACTTTTAGGCCTTGCGTATGATCGAAACTGGCCGTCATACCAAACCGTCGCCAAACTGCAGTTGTATTCGCGCGCGGTTAAAAATATATAAATGTAGAACGGTTCGGTCAACGCGGGTTTCTCCGCAATTTCGCGGTGCAGTTTAAAGTTTTACAATTTCGTCCGCGACCGAGTTTAATCGTTTCGTCGCTCCGACGCTATTACTATTATTATTATTATTATTATACACACACCATACAGCGACCTCCGTCGATGACGACACCGAGACGTTCGAATTGCATTCCATTAAACTAGCCCGTACTCGACCATACTCAACCCTTCGTCCCACAGACCGTCCACCACCGAGACCGTACAATCGGTTCGCGGACCGCGGCGCATTATTACACGCTACCATCGTACACACACAACTCAGCGGTGTACAATCGTTTTTTCTATTCGCGCGCCATCGAAAACAACAAAATCGTTCGGCAACACCGAAAACAAAACGAATACTTATATAGCGAAACCGGGCGTCGATTCGCGTTGAAAAATCGTCGTTGCTCCCGCCATTCAATAATTCGTTTACGTCGTTCGTGGGCTCTTTGTCCACATACACGGCAGGTGTAGCGCGTATAATGGCCGAACGATTTCTGAAAAATATCGTCCCACCTATACTTCCGCTTAATCGTGATCGGACTAGAAGCGGCGTCACGGAGCCGCGTACATTGACCGAACGCCGGCGGATTTTACGGGAAGGAATTTTGCCGCCGAAACACGCTCGCATGGACGTGGACCGTAGTACGGAGGTTGATTCCGGAACGTTTCGGAACGTTCGAGAACGAATTGGCCGCGTTTCGAGTACCGAACACGGACAAACGTATACCGTTTGGGGACCGGCGAACTGTACGGGGGCGTAGGTAGAAAATGGAAATACGCCGCGGATAATTGTTTCCGTTTCGTACCTACCGCGTCTGAGTGTAACACCGCGGGTGGGCGCGAAATAAAGTCTATCGTTACGTAAAGTTCACCGTCGGTTTATTAATCGGACCGCGTTTCGGCTATTTACGTATTTTCCGCAGTGGTCGCGAAACGTCGCGTCCGTTAATTGTCGTATCGTGTATACGTGCGCATGTGTGTATACGCGCGCGGCGTATAGACGAATAAATTCCACGGCGCGATCGATTCGGTTTCGCCACCCACGCGGCGGCGGCTTTGTACCGTCTACCAATTTGCCGCTGTTCTCGTATTAATTGTACCGCGCGGCGTGATTACCGACAATCGCGTTCCGCCCGCCCGCGTCGTTTCGCCAATATATACATACAGGTGAAATTCGTCGGTCACGCAGTTACGACGACGACCCGTAGATTCGGTTAGGACGCGCGGGTTCACGCCGACCACCTAAGTTAGATTACGTGAAAAGCACTCGGCGGGAAGTCTTACCGGCCGGCACGTGCGATTATACCGCGGTAACCGGTAAGTAACGCGTCGGGACCGTTCGTTCCGTTCAGGGGCCCGTTACGTACTGCCGTCCGTCCCGATATAGCGCGTCCGGGTCGAGGGCGTACGCGAAAATCGGCGATTTCGGCGATCAATTTCGCCGTCTCGTCCCGTAGCGTACGCGTACGCGTATCGCGCTCGAACGAAATACGGTCCCGAGACGGACCGACGTGACCGTGGGAATACGCGCGATCGTTCGGCATCGACGCCGTGTACACGTATCGATTACGCGAAACGTACGGGGCGTGTACAGGGACGAATCGTCGGCGTGTACGTTATAGTGTTTTTTTTAACGATTCGTCGTGTTCTTTCCGCCCTAATACTCCGTATAACAATTGTAAAGTCTCTGCCGTTGTCCCGCCACCGGTACGCCAACCCGCCGGCCCGTCGTCCAGCGCAACATTAGCGCGGCGATGTTGTACGTCCGTTTGGTAACGCGACGGAGAGTACATTAATCTTTGCTCGCCGAGGTGGGTGGGTTTTTTTATTTTTTCCGCCGAAGAGAATCGCCGGCCGGACGGCGATTAATTCTCGGACGATGATGGATACGTTCGACCGAATTTCTTATTTTTCGCCGAAGGCGTAGACACTACTCGTTGGTCGTATTAATAACGTACCGCCATCATCCACCAGATACGCCCGAAAACGTGTACCGGCGTAATCGATCGCTAACGGCCAACCGTTCGTAAATTCGGTGATCCCAACAACCGGCGTTTCCGGGGAGGCAAACCGTTGTCCGCCAAACGGTGTTTTCGGTTTCCAGTAACAATTGTCGCGCCGAATTTCCCAACACGTGGACGGCCCGCGCGTAATATTTGACCGATTATTAGCCCACCGGGGCCGGTTAGGTCAAGCTAACCCGTTGTTTTTTCGACGAATCAGCAATACAACCACCGTCCGGAAGGACAGTGGGCCGCCGTCGTTTATTATTTACGAAAAACTACGATAAAACGACGAACAATCGTCCCGAACGGGACCTAACCTACGTTCCTTACGTCGAATCCAAGGCTTACTTAACATAACCTAAATTGAAAAAACGCCATAGAACTATGTCCCTTATGTCGGATTTAAGGTTGACCTAATGCCTAAGACGAACAATGACGAGAATTGTATTTAACGTACGCAATATGTGAACCTGACCATTTTACTACCTAATGTCGCGCGTTGAACGTGTCCTGTCGGGGACATGATCCGAACGATACCGCGTGTTTGTACAACACCGCGTTTGGCGTAGGCGTCGTTATTGTGTCGTTTCCTCGAACGAAGTCATGTTTATCAAATTTCGAGCGATTCGATTACGCGAACGATGTTTTTTTATGGCGTTCGAGTCCGGCGGATTAATTCCGCTCGGTACGGTCTACGCGATACACCGAGACGCGTGTCCCGATTTTGATACAAACAGCCGCGCTTGGGTTTAAGCGACAGCGTGCCGCTCTCCCATCGATACGCGTGTCCGTTGGTTAACGCGAAGCGCGACCGAGGTGATTAGGACAATGGCCCTCATCCGTCGCGACGCCAACGTATCGCGGACGTAGCGAAACCTGACGGCGGTTATGACGCGACCGATTCTCGTCCCTTGCGTCGTCCGTCTCAAGAAAAAAAAACACGATTGTCTCGGGAAACGAGCAGACGCCGCAGCCCCTGGTAATTTCATTCCACTCGGGCTCGTTAATAGGCGTGTTTCGAATGTCGTTCGAAGACAAACGGACCCAACAACGTGTAAATCAACATAAACCGGACGAATGCACACTCGGAGATTATATCCGTACAGAATCGGACGTCTATGGCCGCGGCGAGTGCGGCGGAACCGTGGCCCCGACCGCCGTTGCGTAATTTGTCGTAATATTTACGCCGTTAAGGCGGTGCCGAGCTGTCGGTAGGACGAAATCATTACACCCGTCGGCCGGTCCGTTTTCGGTTAAAATCTATTTGAATTTCGGGTCGAAAACGTTATTTTCTTCGGACTTTAACGTTTTTAGAGAATTAAAAGCGGCGGACAACGACCCGGGATGTCGTCAAAGCGATACGTATAAATCGGAATAATCTTTGGCGCTCCTTTTCCCCTAGCCGTCCTAAAGCAAGGTAGGTCAATGAAATACGTCGCGCGCGTCAATAATAACGAAAAAGAGTCGAGAAATCGAACGCATTTGCCATACTGCGGTAAGTTCGGTAATAAGTCCCTCGGGTGGATTTCGGAACCGTCTCGATTGATACACCAACGCGGTAGATATTCCGCGGGCGATTTCATGGAGTTCGTAACTATTTCGCTTTCCGAATGTTTTTTACGCGTCCTTCGGACTCGACGATAGAGACGACTCACACAACCGTCGCGGAAAAGACGAGAAATTCGAGCTAAATATTTGGAATCGAAGGAGTGGCGGACATGGTGAACGGGTCCCCACCTCGTCTACAGAATTTCAATCGCGGCAGCGGCGCAAATTATTCGCGGACGACCTGTCGTCGTCCACTCGCTACTAATCGTCGTTCGTTTGTCGCAACGAACACGCCAAATCGCCCAGCGGCGCTCGTGAACCCTTCACGGTGGACGACCGTTTCCGAGGACCGAGATTGTTTTATTTTTATACTCTACGATTCGCCCGCAAAAGATCGACCCCCAAAATAATCACGCGCGTAGGCGACGGTTGAATAGGACGTTTGTGGCTGACGGGTCACGCGGACTATTGAATTGTTTCAAACGTTCCTATTCGATTCCCCGGAGAATAATTTATCAACGAAACGAACGGCGTTCGCTATTATGCGATGGCGAAACAACTAAAACCCACTCGGGTAGTACAGTAACGACAATAGGTACGATATTCGATAAGATAACGACGTGAAGCGTACCTACCGGCGTGTACAGTTACGTGTTACGATTTATTTAAATAACCGTAGCTACGTCAGTTTTTTTTACACGTTTTCCGTTTAAAATACTCGTCGGTTTTTTTCAAATAGTCGTTATAAATCGATTATTCCGAATTTCGAAACGCTAAATCGAAATCGTTTTCGTTACGATTTGTTTACGACGAAAATATTATATACCGACTCGACGACGATTAACGAAATAAATATATCACCGCCATACTTGTATGTGTGTATATATATAAGCGTAATATTCGTGTAATGAAACATTTTCGGTACGTAACAAACGGACCGAGTGTTCGATTAAAGAAAGGTATAATTAAAGGGTCGAAACGCCGTTAATTATTATTAGAAAACACGTCGGGCGAGACGTGGCGCGCATAAGTATTCTCATCAACGCGGAAACAATCGTTACGAAACGAATGAACGCGTCCGCTTGCCGTTCCGCCGAGCTATTGTAACGAGTTTTTCGCTGACGGAAAAAAGAATGTTGACGATTACGAGCGCACGAGTATTCCGATCAATTAGTAGCGATCTAAGTTATGGTTTAAAAAATTGCGCCCGGGACGAAGGCGTACATTGTTTGCGTTTCGATTATGGCACACCGTCGACGATTCGCTTGTCGAGTGTGGACGATCGGGAATACGACGAATACCTGCGATTTTTATTAACTACGAAGGCGCCCGACTACAAATAACGACAACCGATATATTTACGGGCGACCGACGGACCTGCTCGATTGTAACGCTAGATGCGTTATCGGTTTTGCTCCGAACAACAATTTCAACGATAAACTCGATAACTGGCTTCGTTCCCGTTACACGATCATAACGTGTATTTAGTGTTTACGTAATTCGTGTACGTACACGTTCGACGATAACCAAGTTCACAATGTGAAACCCAAAAAACTTGTCGACGACGTAAAAATTCGAGACGAACGTTTAAAAGTTATCGTTTTACGCCGTGATAAAAGCGCGAAATGTATACGGAAACGTGACGCCCTCTCCAAAGACTAATCGATAGAAATTCTCAGCCGAAAATAAATTACGCGGGCCACCGTATTATTTAACCGGAAACTACAAACGAAAATAACCGCTAATTGACGAGGCCAACTAAAATACGCGGAAATGTGTTACGTTTCATTTAAGTCGACGTCGTGATCGAAATTCCTTACGCGGTTTAAAAAAAAAACACAATCGAACTTGACCACGAATTAATTTCGTTCAAGCGGGACGATTCGTTGTTGTTTTTTGAAACGCAGATGCCCATTTTTAACGTCCTATTCGAACGGAACAGTGGTGGTGGGGGGGTGGAAATCGTTCGACGATAACACCAGCCGACATACAGGACGTCGCGCGTCGAACTTACTGGAAAAATAACGAAAAGTTTTTAAAATACGAGTAATTTCTTTCGTCCGTCGTTATGAATTCGTCCATTTTCCCGTTGTCGTGATAAACCGTCGAATGAAGGAAACGAACGTTGAAAACTTTGACGGAAACGACGCGTAATCAATTTACCTACTAATACAATCGTGAGACGAGAGAAAGGGTATGTGTATGTGTGTGTGTGTGTGAGAGAGAGAGAGAAAGAGGGGGGGGACGAAGCCATTAATTAAAATTTTTTTTTCGTAATAAAACTCGTTGAATTTAATTTATAAAACAAGAGAGTTTCACGTCCAACGCAGACGCGTTATCCTACCGAAGTAAAACATCTGTTAATCCAGAAACGCACACAGACTCGTTAAGTATTTCGAGACGTTTTCTGAATTATTCAAATTGCACTCCGCTTAATGATTTCATAGAATACTCGAACACGTTCGTGCATTTGAACGATCTAATTTCGACCGATTGTGTTTAAACTAGTTGCGCTAGTCAATCCCCACTACAATCGCAACCGACGAACAATCGTTTCGAAATAATTCACCGTCGGCGGCGGTACGTAGAATGACTTTTAATTTTCCAACGTCCCGTCCGAGTCTGACGACGGTGAACGCGGTGCCGCGAAGGGAAAATCTCCGTTAAGCCCTCCCGAGACGAAAAACGTTTGATTTCATTTGCCGTGAAAACAAAGTGTTGCGATCGGAAAGTCCGTACACGGTTGACGAACAGAGATATCGAGGAAAGTTTCTTGAAAACGATTGTTAACCGTCTCATAGCCTAATGGCGATTAATACGAAGCGCGGCGAGCGCGCGTGTATGACACCCGCGCGAATTTACAACGAAGCGCTTTTTGCGGTTTCAAACGGTAATCGTTCCGCGACGGAGACGGTTCAATAATGAACTTGTCGTTTTTCGTTTTGACGTCGGCGGTTCACTAGCGACGGAGAATTCGTCGGCGTCGTCGCGCTCGCCGAATGTGTGCAGCAGGTGCCGCCCCGTGGACTGGCGGCAGACGGTCGCCGATGGCGGAACGCGCCATTTAAACGGTCCGTAATATTAACGCGAGTTTCCTTTTCGGGCGACCGCGGCAATCACAACACGCGCCCCAATTTTAAGACCGTCGTTATTTCGATAACGCTAAAAACGACCCCGAAAACACGCTCTGTTTCGTTTAACGACATTATTAATACGTCGCGCGTTCGGTTACGTTCGTTTCGAACGCACTGCGCGTTGTTTACTACGTAAAAAGAATTACGCGCCCGCAATAGGCGTCGTTCGGACGACAAAACCGACCGACCACGTTCCCTAAACGAGGGTCGTTTTCTCGCGCGATTTACGTGTATTGGCGGAAATGTCGTTCGGGAGAAACGACAACCGACACCGAATCGATGTTTACGTTCCGGGCGGGTAAACGTGTTTCTTCGTCGATTCCGCGCGCGATCGACGGACGTTAACAGGTGCCGTGGTCTAACCGATGGTGGGAGAAGAGGGGGGGGAGAGAGACACCTACGCCGACCGATTATACTGTACGTCCGTCGTAATATCACAAAATAGATTAATCAGAATGTACACTGATAATGAATTATGTGAAAAGTATATGTAAATCTGATAAACGAATTCGCCATTTTTTCGGAGGAAAATCAGTACGACCATACCCACAAAAAAATATGTTTTTGTAAATAACAATTTTTTTCTCAATTGTATATTGTAACGTATTGTACATATATGAATACATTAAAAGTTAAAAAACGAAAAAGAATATCAAGTATACGATTTTTTTTCTAGTTGATTTTAACAGGCTCTTAAATGTTATCAATAATAAGCGGTCATTTTTTCGGAGGAAAATAATATCAATAATATTCCGCGATAACATTTGAGTGTGTCCAGAGCCTGGTAATACATAGACGCGAAACGGACGCGCACCGAGCGCGGGATGCCAACACGAATTTCGTGTTATTTGACGATCGTTTCCGTCCGTCCGCCACCGCACGTTTAACCGCCCGGTCGATCGTCCCGCACGCAGTCGACCGGCGGACGTTATTGCACGACAGTCGGTCCCGGCGGTGTCGGAGACGATCAACGGACGGCTGCCGGTTTAATATCGCCGCGTCCCGTACGATCGCGCAATGTCGTCGACGGTTACGACTATAATATACGACTATTAAGCTATTACTATTGTGTGTGCGTATATTTGTGTATATATATATATATATATAGAAACGGGTGTATTTGAAAACGAACGTGGACCGCAGCGAACGCGCGCTAGAGGAGCGTTCCGATTTTCGCGGCTAAATTATGCGTTCGACGAGAGGGTACGTGACGTACCCCGGGCGGCTGTACATCCGCGGTCTCGTATATTGCGCACGTCCCGAATATGAATAGAGGCGCGAAAATCGTCGTCGATCGTACCGGCGATTCGTAGGAATTCGCCGGATTCCCGAGGACGCGCAGCAGCGGCGACTACCGTTTCGGTTTTTTACGATCGTAGACGCGCGCCCGAGTAGAAGGGGTTCACGAGTACGGGATGGGCGCGCGGTACGCGGAGACGGGCGGTAGTACCGTCGGGCCAGAAATACGCGTAAAAAACGAATTTACGACGGAAGCCTACATACGACGGCGTCATATAGGCCTTCCGGCTCAACTTTGTATATTCGCGTCCCGAATACAAAATCGTTCGAATATTTTTACGATTCGTACGATCGTGTACGGCGCGTGCACAAGTTGGGCCGACGATCGCCGAGAGTGCGGACATTTTCGGAACGCGAAATACCGTCCCGATTTCATATATATATATATATATATAAATACGTACAAAATCGTTTGTTTCTTTAAAATCGCGTGTGTTTCGCGAAGAGTTTGTAACGACGCCGTGTTCGACTCCGTCGTCGTCCAATCGCGGCGATATTAAACGTATCCTATCTTCCGGCGATAATCCCCTACGCGACCGGTCCGATAATATAAACGAGCCGGAGACGTATTTCGAGACGTTTTAGAATCTACGGTTGTAACACCGTTTACCCGAATACAGCGGAAATCGCCTTTAAACATTTATTCGGATCGTGGTTAGTTTCTACGAATTAAAAATAACGTACCCCGCAAATATCGTCGGTTTGGAGTCGTATTCGAAAAAGTTACGGGGCCAACGACGTCGATTACGAGGACGACGTTTCGACGACTTTGCGTCGGTACACGCGAGTAAAGCGACGTTGCGTTCGCGACACGAAACGGGAGTTTGTATAACAACAATATCGTGATCAGGACGAATATTTAATTCGTTTCGCGGTAACGTTGTTTTATTAATAGTAATCGTTCCGAAATACGCGCGCCATTAAAACCGTCGTTGCACTACGCGCGGGTGGCGCGATTATAATATTGGACACTAAGTCCTATTTCGTGACGTGTCGAAAAACATCGGAGCGTGCACGATGTGCACGTACAATTGTCGGTGACGTACTGCGCCGGTAGTAAGTAATCGGGCGAGGTTATTTTGATTTTTTATTAAGAAGTGCGCCTTAAAAAAAACCAGGCGCGTTCGAATATTATTTTCGAGTCTGATACTCGCGCTTATAATTTTAGTTTATCGCGATGAATAATAAAGGCGGGCCAACGTACGAAACAGTAAAATAGGCTTAGAACTTAAAACCGATTCGAAAACGGATAATAATTTACGCGAGACATTTTCCCGGTTTTTGTCGAATTCATTTTTATAAAGTTTCGTTGCTTGATCGGAGTATAAAACATTTCCGAACAAAAAAAAAAAAAACAAAGGTTTACGCTTAATTTGATTGCCCGCGAATAAGGTGTTAGATATACGAAAATGTATAAAACCCGAAGGGATTCCGAAAAGTTTTTGAAACGTTCTGTTGATAATCGTGACAATATATATATAGCGGATTACCTTTAAATGTACGCGCGTCCGACGGGTTTCGCGCGAAATTACTTCAACACAATTTCAAACGTTAAATATAGACAGTAATACAAATGGAAAATTGGATCGTTATTAAAAAACTTTGTCCGTATTAATTTTTTTCTAATCAAAACAAATATGGATTCGTACACGAATTTAAATTACAAAAGGAGAACTAGTAAAAACTATTTTTCGTTTTATTTTTCTTCGTAAATAATATTTAAATTGTTTATTTTCTTCGGGGCAAATTAACGCTCGTCCGTATTGTATTACAACTGTAACGAAACCACCTCGCGTTCCCGTCTGCCGTTATATATAAATAAGTCGTGTAGAGCGGACTTTTCTCTCGTCTGCACGGACGGACATTTAGGAGCCGGTAAAATCGTTTTTCCCTGAACGGTTTGAGTGGGTCGTCCAAACGGAATTCACATATACTTCGACGGATGTTGGTCGGCCGTTTACAAGACAGAGGAAGCAATGGGCGCGATTTAATAAACGGGCACACCGCCGTCGTCGAGGCTACGCGAAAAAACCGTCGCGCTTCGGGTTTTCGGTAGACCGCCGTTTCGGCGTTTCAAACGGCCGCGAAAACGGCGGGATCGCGCCCGAAACCGTTAACCCGGTAACGTAAACCCGGCGACCGCGACGAATCGCGTTGTGCCGCGATGTAATCGTGTCCGTCGTCTCGTCGTTGGACGAAACGAGCGACGGGGCAAATTACGGCGCTCCATCGCCCGGACCGACGGAGAGTGTTCGATTAGCGCGTTAACCGCGTTTTATGTTCACCAACCTACCGTAGTAGTAGCCCGTGCAACGAAATTGCCCAACGCGCGATAACAATACAAACTCGAACCGCGTCTAACGTAATTTCATTTTTAACGACAACAGTCGTAACAACAGTGGAGTCATCGTAAGTGTGGGCGTGAGAGGACTGGAAAACGATAAGCCCGGATCTTGACGAACGCCCGCACATAAACAAGCCGCTACGTATACGTAACACACACACACACACACACGCGCGGGTAGGACGCACACGCCTCGGACCGTTTTTCTTTTTAACGCTCTTACACCGTGCCGGACCGACTAACGCGTTTTATTTGCCAAATCGCGTCGATACATGTTTACGAATGTAAAACGTCGTAACAACGTTCGTTCGCGACGTGTATCGGACACGATTTTTTCGTTTTTTTTTCACTCGGTATTTCCGTAATTTCGTACGTTTTTTCCGCGGTATTTCTTGCTTCTACATTATTGTCGAGCGATACGTACGCGCTTCGGCAATAATCGGCTTTCCGTCGCGGCCCGTCAAAGGGACGAGAAAAATCCGGCCCGGTGCCGAATTCCCAGTGTCGCTCGTGTATACGTTTACAGTATTTTCCGTAACAGCCAATACGATCAACAATATGCGCACCGAGTGTATCGTATAGAATGCAATTTCAACAACAGGTCGACGCGAATTCGTTCGAACTCCGTAGTACGGAGATGACGTTTTTTTGCAATATTTCGTGTCACGATCGATTCGATTCGTTCGACGGACACGCGCGCACGTGTCGAACCCTTTTTTACATTCTTCACGGACAAAAGGGATTTCGCTAAACACTACATGCGCTCCATCTATAAACCGTGTATCCAAAAAAGGACGCCGTCGGTGGACGGCAAACGCTGACAATTCCGGTAGAATTGTTTTCCGGTACGCGACCAAACATTGCCGCGGTTCGTTCCGTCGATGATATAACGCGACGACGGTAATTGCGGCGAAATAGATTCGCTCGTCGGCGCGCCCGTCATGTTGTGCCGACAGTTTTTTGTAAACGCTTTCTAACGACAAATTCGAAAACACGTCCGTAACGAATATGCGCGTCGGTTACCCGTTCGAGTAATATCGTTCGAGACGAGAATCGTGTCGTATTACGCGTAGTGCACGAATGTATACCGCAAACGGGCGATATTATCGCTGCGACGTTCTCTCGTAAATTGTCGCTAAATCGTTTTTGGACTAGTGCAACTACGTCACACACATACACGAACGAAAATGGATTGCACGAGAACGACGCGTTTACATTACACATTCGTACGTTCATTATGCAGTCCAACTCGACGGTTCCGGTCACGGGCACTCGTCGCGAAACGCTTTTGGTTCGTTATAACACGAAATATCGTGCCGTGACGTATAAGCTCCGATTTTGGATACATCCGACCGCCGGCGGAGAAGTAATAATACGGGCATAAAGTTTTTGTCGCGTTGACGGTAAAAAATCGTAGTCCGTACGAGAAACGTGATGATCGGCCGAACGTGCTTGGAACCAGACGCGGTGCACTTAAGAGGTCGATTGCGTCCGTCTTTCGTTCAGCGTCCCGGGGTAATCCGGCGAATCGAATCGCGCGGACTAGCGCGGAAAACGAAAGGATTTAATACGGGCCGCCGGTCGTAATGTTTTTAGTACGCCCGGAGTCGTCGTGCTTTCGAATCGACGTAATCGACCGGAACGAGAGGTTCGCGGCCGGAATGCCGAAGGCGACGATACAAACCGCGACCGCGCGATTCGCGGTTTTTCGTCGCGCGCGAATTTATTTACGGATAATTACCGGATCGCGGCAAGGATTTAGCGTTCCGTCGAAACTGTTCGGCGTCACCGCCGCGGTTCGAAAATACCGAAAACTCGAAAACTACTGTCCGCCTTTTCGTTTCCATCAGCCGGCGTCGTATTACTACTACTACTACTGATCTCTTTGTTCGGTTGATTTATCGACGACGGTCAATATAGAGGATTGCCGCCGTCGTACCTTTTCGATCACGCGAACACGAGTTGTTCGGTCGATTTACGTTACTCGGTGGACACCAACACGGCGCTGCCGATCGGCAATTCTGGCGCACCGGCGAAACGACCGTTACCGGGAACAATAATAGTGTAATAATACGAGCGCCGTCGTTTTAATCGAAACGCGTTTTTAACTGTAAAACGAATTTAAAACGAAACGAAGGATATTTCGTATATTAAAAACGCGAAACGTTTACGTAACAAAAGTTTTATTTATAAATTCGTATATATATATATATATATACGCTATTGGGCGAGTCTTACGACGCCGATATTATTTCAACGACAAAACGCGCGTTTCCGCGACGAAAACGGTCGTGCGTTTGAAATGCCTCGAACGATCACGGCGTTTGTTAATAACTGTACGCGAAACGAGCCGACGATTGTAATTCGACCCGGGAACGTACGGTCGAATAAGGCGTTCGACATTGCCGCCGCCGTCACGATTACTGAATAGGAAACGGACGTTTACGTATTTTTCCCATAACGAACGGTTTCGTGGCGCTACGAACAAGATCGGAACCGAGAAGTGATATTACCGAAGACGCTATAAAACTGTTTGGCCGACTAAACGAATTTGAAAGTTTTTACGCGTACGTACGTACGTAAAGAACAACTCGACAATTTTGTAAATTTCAATAATTGGACCCGGTCGCAAAACTTATCGTAAACCTAATAATAAATTCTACGTGGGACGAAAAATGAACGCCCCGGCCAAAGGGGAAACGCATTTACGCCCTGATTACTCCGAGGCGAACGGCCTTGTCCAGTGTTCGAAACCCATCCCCATACACGTGGTCGTCACGTATGTGTTTGTGTGTGTGTTTGATTGCCCCGTGCGTCGTCGCCCGATACTCGATCAAACGATTTTGAAGAAACCTCCATGGTACACCACATTGTGCTCCGGGGGCGGGGCGGGAGGCCAAATCCCCATACTCCGATCATCATCCACGCTACTCGATAATAGAGGCCAACGTAGACCCGCATTTTTCTACGGCCTCGAGCGACGAAGTACTCGTTAACGACGCCGGTGAGTTATACGTCTTTATAGCCGTTATTACGTGCGTCGGATCGTTCCGGTGTTATCTTAAAGGCGTAATAATAAATCGCCGGCAAACGGAACGGAAAAATTGTACAAAACCGAACGGCGCTCCTCCCCGAGGGGACGTAATAAAATTACCGCGTTATACGCCGCGTAAATAAATGTCGAGCCTAACGCCTAAGTACGAACGATATTTTAATAGATTGTTTAGTGCGTGTGTTTACGCCACTCGACGGGGTAGTTTCTGTCGATAAATAGGTATCGCGTTCCAATATTGATCGATACGAATGTTTACGAAGACGCGTTTCCTATCGTTCCGTCAAACCGCCGACATTAAGGTAATTTTACCGCAATTATATGTCGCCGTCGTCGTCGTTGTTATTTTTGTAAATGTCTAAACAGCCGAATATTGAAAAATCCCCTTAGAACATCGATGTTTCTTATATTATATATGCACGTTGAATCGGACTACTCCCATTGTCCGTTGAACTTTGTCGTCGTTTCGATTGAATTCATTTGTGGATAGTTTTTAAATTTTTGTATAACCTCGCGCTGTACGAACATAGTATATAGAGCGAATAGTCAATGCGTTCGCCGGTTACTCGAATAGAAATCCTATTAACCGTCGTGGAAGTTACGAGAAATTAATTAAAAATTTTTTTTAAATTTATTAATTAAATATTTTTAAAAAAAAAACGCGAGAATCCGGGAAAATGATTAGATTTTTCTTCTTTTTTTTTCACTAAATCGAATATATATATAGAAATAAATGGTCGGACACCATACTCCGCGTCTCGACGTTATACGTTGTTTTTCACATTTCGGATTTGGAAATTTGGCCGTCCTAAATTGCCTTTGTGGCGGGGAACATGTAAATACCGCGATCGGTATTAAGCAAAACGTAAGTGTTTTATTACTAATAAAAGATAGAGGGACTTAAAAGTGGAGAAATCGATACTTCGCCCGAAACGGGTACGCGGATTTCGAATAAAAACGTATTGTCTATTAGACGAATTTACCGGCAACACGCGTCGTAAGTGTTCGCGGCGACGATCGCTCGACGATTCTCGCCTAAGGAATATCCGATACCGTTGTCGTGACCTCCTCGGCACGCGTCGATTAAGTCCGTTGTTGTCACCGTCAAACAGTTGGAGACCGTTAGACAGTGGTTGAAATTTGGTAACGTGGGTTTATCGAAAGGAATTAACTCCGTTTAAATAATGATCGGTTTATTTAGTCGGTTTTTCAATACTTATAAAATAAGTTAGTGAATACTAATTAAAATTACACGCGCTCGTGTATGAAACAACTAACGGGTTGTCATGATAGAACGGCGACTGTCGTCGCATATCCAGACACAACCGTGCGTCAGTAATATTCAAGTTACAAATGCTGACTATTTACACAATAACGAACGACCGACGCGGGCGGCATAAAAGAAAACTACGATTTCCCCGCAATATCGTCTTACACTAGCCGGTAGAATCGACGTACACCGGCGCGAAATCATTACGGGACCGAATGAGCACCCGCAAACGTGTCACTGTACGGCCGCGTAAAAGAATCTCCGGGTACGAATTCCGAGGCATATTGAACGCGACGTTGTTACCCGCCGCCCGCTCCGATATTTTCGAAATCTAATCGAAACGCGCCGGTGTTCCACGCGTGTTACGTCGAGGGTAAATATACGACAGTTTTCTGACCGCGATCGCGGAAACCGACACGTCGAGATAGACGATACGATCGTTGTTGACCCAAATATGGATTACACACACACACGCACGCACGCGCGTACGCGTATTGTTTATCGAAACGTGGAACGCGTGGCGATCGGTCGCACACGGGGACAGAGGCGAAAAAGTATTAACGATAAAAAACACCGCAGTAACCGTAAAAACAAAAACCCGGAGTCGGGGAAAATGAAGCTGTTTTACGGGAGGCGTTTCTGGAATCTTTTTTTAATGGACGTTCTCGGGAGCGGTTTATAATGACCGGCCAAAAGAATATTATTTACGTTCCCGTAATGTTCGAACGCGTTCGCATTCATAATAAGCGATATTTCATCGCGCTAAGGAATCGTCGTTATAATTTTTCTTCCATTTTTTTACCGCTCTCGTAATTGTACGTATCCGAGGAAAAAAATAGTTTTTTACCAACCGTCTTTCGTCGTCACGTTCCGTGTTCCGTATACACGACGGCCGTCGGGTTCGTACGACCGTTTCACCCCACACACAATAGCTACGGCTGCTGTGCACGTACGTTGCCGTATTGCGTTACGTACGAGAGGCAAATCATTTAACGAGTTTCCTAGGAACGGAATTTGGATACAATTTTAGACGATACGTGGGGCGGAACAGATATAAAGACGAGAATACGAGACGATTATAGGACGACATTTCGTTCGCGATCGTTCGAAAGCGTAGGAAATTCGTTACGCGAACGTTATTGTTCAAGAAAGCGATACCCGATGAAACGTTTGAGTATTTGATTGTGGGAAGCAGACGACTGCGTTTCAAACAACCGATTTTGCGGTGTGTAACGACGTGAGCGTACGATTCGAAATCACCGACCGACGAAAGCCTAACATTTACGCGTAAAAAAAGAATAAAAAAGTATATATATATATGTTAGTGATCACGATTTTAACATACACCCGTAAGCGATTCGTGTAATTTAAGTTTCGTTTGTATTTTTGATATTTGGAAATTAAAATTTTTCTCGACAAATACGTCCCGCGGCACCGACCGCGAATTACGATTATATTCTTCGAGAAACACCACTCCGCGTAATAATTACGTACGATTTATTTTTCGTTCGATATTAACGATAATTAGCGCTAACGGCGACATCAACGACAGTCCGACGGACAATGTTTCGACTTTTTCGGTATTCTGACGGCTCGGCAAAAGCTTTAACGTACAATTTCGCTCGAGCGTGGCGTGCGGTAACGGTTTCGCGGTAACGCTATACTGTCGAACAGTCGATAAGCCCGGCGATTTAACAATTCGTTTGGAAACGAGGAAAAGGATCGGAATGTGTTGAACCACGGAAATCATTCGGCGTAGGAAAAAGTGATTATTCGTCGTAACCTCCGGCATATCTAAATTACGGTTATTCGGTTAACAAACCCGGTGCTTCGAATTGTAATTAATTTTTCATTAACGACGCTTGTACTTAAACGGCATAAATTTACAAATTCGTTATCGAAGCCACGGACTAATCCACGTATATGCAAAATACACACGCGTATAACGTAACACAACTCGTAATAGGAACACCGCTCGTGTATATTTAAAATAAAACTTTGAAACGCCAATTCCGGCGCCGTTTTCACGGATATTTCGCTTTACGATTCGCCCAGAATTATTCCCCCGTCTTGCCATCCCACCGTCGTTAAACAGATAAAATTCGGATACAGTAGTTTGGCGACCACGTGCCCGATATCCGCGTCAAGTCCGGGCAAACATTGCCGGAAATTTCTTTTAAACAATTAAACGTTTTAATTTATGTTCGCGTACCGGGGATTAAACGGCCCGTATCGGCAAACATATTGATCGTTTGAAGGCTGATGCGGACGATTCGGATGGGCACCGATCGAAATTATAAAAAAACAATTGGCCAAACAAGTCCGCAGTGACGGAGAGAACGAACAATTCGGCCGTCTCGAACGGTTTTCGGGACATCCGGGGTTAGGTTAGGACGAAGGAGTAACGCGAAATAGACGCGACTGAAAAAACCCCGACGGCGAAAACTTTCGCGGAAAACATCTCGCCTTCGCACACGTCTCCCGGTGATCTTGTTCGTCCCGTCTTTCTAATTCGAACATGTACGACTTCTGCCGAACGTTCCTTTTTGCAACCACGAACCACCGTAAAATTTACGAGGTAAAATCTTCAAATTGCCGAAAATAGTTCGGATCGTTGGTCACGCGCGCAATATGAAACGGTCTGTCGAATACCAAAAAACTTCTTACTCGCCGATTGTGCGACGACAAATGTACATAATATTATTTGTCCCCAGACGGGTTTCGCTCGCTCGCAGCGGTGAATAATTACGGCAATGTTTCGGGCGATCATTGATAATCGAAGTTAAACGCCACTATAGTTCTAGTGACGCGTACTTCGCCGGCTACATATTTTCGAAAATTACGTATACGGTTTTGTTATTAAGCGCGTAATTCATTATCGTAATAATTTTAACTCGATTTAAACGTTCGAACCAGAAACAATCTACACTTGGACGAACATCGCTTAAAGCGAATTTGGACGTGGACGGCTAGTATATTTATATACTTTACATAATTCACGATTTGGATATTATTTTTGTGTCGATTTCGTTTACGCGAACGATTTGGTCGACGCGAAAATAATTGTTCTCGTTATGTACGAGGTAAACGTGGCTAATTATTGTCGAAAAAACGTAAGCGGATTTTGCGTTCCTACGTTCTACGGTCGCGCTATTATCGTTGAACGACGAACGAAATAAAATCGGTACTAAAAATCGACGACGATAGTATTCGATAGGGTATAACGATCCGGTAGTGTTCGCGAGTTCGTACGTTATTATAAAGCTCGTACATTTTAAGTATATTAGAAGTATACCGGTGCACGTTTCTGAAATGTAATCTAAGAACTTATTGTTCGAAATTGTTCGTCCGTTAGCGCGATCGACACGAATTCCGCAAAGCCATTAGCGACCTCGGCGTACCTCTAAATCCAATACCTATTTCGTCGGAGTTAGTTGAGTAGTCGTTTCGCGGACGTAAACTCCGAACGATACGGCCACTGATCTAAATCAAACGTAGGCCGGCGGAATATTCTCGGATTACGGAAAAATCGTCACGAGAAGATTACGTTGTCCGAAACGTACGATACCGTAATTGTAATATGTAATTCGGAATATTCACGCGTGTCCACCGTTCGTACGTAACACCGTTTACAGTTCGGTGTTGGTGGCCCGTAACGGACGTAGGTGGATAAATTCGCGATCCTTTAAGTTCCGACGGTTAACGTCGAATCGTGCGAAGCGTTACCCGTTTGGGCCGCGTGTACGATATCACGAACGCTATTTATTCGATGAAAAAGAAGAAATACGCGTTCGAGTTGCCGTGAAATATTTACGTCGACGCGACTAAAAACAGTATGTAATCCACCGACGCGGAAAACGACCAATCAATTTCACGACGAATATTTACATATTGAACGCCCGCGACCAATAGTATCGCTTAGTGTTTGTCGATTCAAAACGGTATTTCCGTTTTCGTTACGCGTGTTTATTATATTGGAAAACGGAAAACCTTTTAGCGCGAAACGGTTCGAGCGGCGCTCGATAAGCCGAAATAACGCGTGGAAAACGTCGCGGAGGTCGAAAAATCGTTTTCTTACAATTTTCCGAAAGGATCTCGCGTATTATTTTCAACGGCCGTTTGGGCATGTAGCTGGACCGTTGAAGTGGCCATATGAAACCCGTTTTTTTTTTAAGCGTATTTTACCGTAACAAACCGAAATCATTCGCGAAATATCGCCGGACGGTCAACGTGACCGATTCGGTGTTCAATATGTTTTCGGTTTTCGGCGGACCGAAGACGATTTAAAAGTCGATTTATTCGGTCACGGACACGCGGTTTTCGAAATATTTATGACGAACGTACGCGGCGTCAAGTGCGGTCTCACGTGTCGTGTGTATTTAATACTTTGACCGATTGGGCACGAAATATAGCGTCGAATATTAAGCGTATCTAGTTCGATTAAACTTCGGACGAGACGTAACGATAACGGGTCGCGTCACTTGGAAAACGTAATGCGCCCGTGTAAAAGAGTTATTCGTTTCGACTACGCGGAACGGCGGGAGTTGTGGTGGCGACGGGACAGTGAACTTTTTGTTTTCGGTACGCCCTAAACACATTACCGTTGGTATTTCACGCGCGCGCGTGTGTGTAAGCGTGTACGAACGTCCGCCATTTTTTTTATCGGCGACACAACGACGACGTCTCACCCGATTACGTTAGAAAACGGACGAAAACGTAAACGCGTAACGGAAACTTTCGTTCGCGACGGCATTAATCCGTTTCGGCTACCATCCGTAAAAAATCGATACCCCCGGCGACGACGACATACGGATTGCTAAACATTCCCCCGTGTCGCTGTTAGGCTGTAACGCAAATTATTACTACGGTCCGTCGAACACCGTCGTACGATTCTACGTATTTATCGTTTCACACGCGCGCCCGGGCCGTGTTTACCACCCCGTAAGCGTTTTTATCTCGGCTGATAAACCCCCTCACTCTTTCCCGGTATCGGCCCTTATCGGCCACGCACGTGGGAATTCTTCGTACCGTTTCCCGATCGTTTCCGGCAACAAATATTTCTCCATTCGTTCCGATTAATCGCGAGTTGTACGTCGCTAATCATCGCACGCACGCACGTTCGGCCGAAAAACTCGCCGACCGTGGACGGGTGAAAACGAAACGTTACGACGATCAAAACGCCGACGCCGTGAAACGCGATTGGACGACACGCGCAATCGGTTACCGACGGGGCGATGCGACCGCGCGTTTAACCGACGGTACATCACTTATTTTTATAAAGCTCCGTACGAGAGCGCGTTGACACTGCTCTAGGCAAAATACGCCGTACGAATTTCAGTAAAACAAACAAACCAAGAAACCGAAAAATTCGGTAGAAGGGGGAAAAGGGGAATCAAATAGCAAAACCGGAGGACGCGAATAAAACAGATACGATCGAGTATAACGAACGGACAAGACGAAAATGTTACACGGGTAGCCATCGATATTGTTATTCTAATCTAACCGCGGGCGTTAATTATCCGCAATTTTACCCGTCCGTTTTGAGCAAAACTACGGCCCGTACGGTTATTATTAGTTGTTATTACGGTGTACCGTACGGTACAGTGCGCGTGGTACTATTATAATCGTAAAGCCGCGGGTAGCAATATGCTAATTTCATAGACCAGCGGCCGATCAATTTCGAAGCGTAAGGTATGGACGCGTTATCGAACGCGGTATACGTCCGGGGATGCATTACAGGGCACCTGGAACGGGAACGCGTAATAAACCACTCGTTTATGAAAATAGCGGCGGCACCCGTGCACTCGATTTCGATACCGGACGTACAACTGGTGGGGGTACGTACGTTGTTGTAGTTATAATAACAATAACGGTCTTAAATCCGCGAACGGACTGTGCGCGACGGACGGTACAGCGAGGAAATGGCGAAACGGCGGTGGTATTCGTCGATTGTATACCGTGGAAAAGATCAAAAAAAAAAAAAAAAACGGCGGATAGGACCGTAAACGAGCCTCGTATCACCGGTAATTTCGAATACAACGCGTATGCCTAAGTGTATTTCGGGTACACGTATTTATACGGGCGGTCGAATTGAAACGTTTTGGTGTTGATCGCCACGCGCGTGTATATATAAAATCGCGAAAAACGAACGAACACGTTCAAGTGGGATACGTAATTGCCAACGTTATCGGTAGTGAAATGTACGGGCAAAACATAGAACACTGGATAGGAAAAAATATACGCGCGCGCACGTATCACGACGTTACGTTAACCTATATATATATATACATATTTTCTGGCGTTTTTACGCGAAAATACGCTTTAAAGACGACGATATTGGACGTGCGACTCGGTAACGTCCAAAAGTTACAAAAACGTTATTTTCGTACGAAAAAAAAACGTTAATAACGTTTCGGCCTCGGAAAACTGACGCGTACTAGCGACGACGCCGGTATTATTTTTCAATCGACGTGGACGACAACGACGCGCGTTATCTTTAACTAACCGATCGTTTAATTTTCGTCGATTCGTAGCGGCGCGATTAAGCGAAGCTCCTCCATTCCGGTAATGTTTTTAGGCGTTTGTTTCGTACGTCCCTACCGGCCAAACTACGCGATCGATAATCGTACGATTATTACGCGCGCGATTCAAACGAAGACTATCCTCCGCCGAGTTTGCGGCCGTGAATCGTCACCCGGTCCGTGTTCGATACGGTACATTCAGTCGGTGAACAATTGACGGGCGCGTTTATTTTCGTAACCGACGTTGGCGGTTCCCGTTGTAACGGGAAAACCGCGCGCGGAAAATACGTACGGTAAATGTCCGACGTTTACGTAAACGAGTACCGAAGCACCCGGGGAATTCGTCGTTCGTCACGCACGGCCCTCGTGAAACTTAATTAGTATAACTAATTTGATACGGCGGCGAATCAAAGGGAAATGGATTGGCGGCTAAAAAGGCGGCGTTCAAAAAAGAGAACGCGGGAAGGGAGGGGCGCTCGTTTGAACTTATTCCATTTTCTAATTAGTAATTGTATAATAATAATCTCGTTAGTTATCGACGTGTCCCGTCTTTGTATTCGCGAGAGGGACTACAGAACGAAAAAAACAAAACGACAAAAAAAATATTCCCGATATTCGATTCGGACAAAACGTTCTCGTCTAGCGTATACGAATAGTTCGTATCGCCGTCACTTTCATGAGGTCTCGTACGAGGGCAATTTCGATCGTTTTATTTGTTCGTGATCCACGTAGACATAGTGTGAGAATTTTCGACAAAAAAGCTCCACCCCCCCGCGAAAGCGCTAACCGTTACTCGGTTTAACCAACGACCGTAACTATTATCGGCAATCACCGCGAATGACGGTGGGAAAACGACCACGGTCGACGACGCGAGTTTATACGACCGTGTGAATGTGTACAATACGTTCCGGTCCAGATTTCCGGAAATAAACAAAAACGCGCGCGGCGCCCAATATCGTAAACGTGACGTGCCCGGAGACGCGACGTGTTCGCGTATTTTGTGAGACCCGGCGAGTTTGGTCGGAGCGAGTCGGTTACAAAAAAAAAAAATAAAAACGAAAAAAACAATAAACAAATTGACGACGAGACGGGAAGCGGGCCGGTCGTGTCGAATAGTTTTTATCGGCCGTATAAAATAATAACGAAAAGCGATTCGGTAAATCGTAAGTCGCCGCTGTAGTGTTTCTGTAGCGCCAGTCGAGTCCGTCCGGAAAAAGCCGCAATTTTATTTCGTACGCATCGCGTGCCGTCCACACAACAAAGTTTATCGACCGTTTGGTTCCGAAACAATAACGTTATGTATATA
The DNA here is from genome assembly GCA_025469175.1 of Geopemphigus sp. TES_GeoC_2020. Taxonomy (NCBI): domain Eukaryota; kingdom Metazoa; phylum Arthropoda; class Insecta; order Hemiptera; family Aphididae; genus Geopemphigus; species Geopemphigus sp. TES_GeoC_2020. The sequence continues at coordinate 9,205 of JAIPRN010000257.1, read as the reverse complement.
TATATATATTCGGTTTAAACAGTCTTGTATAATCGTTATCTATAGTTTATAGAGGGAGAAAAATTATGGTTATCGAAAACGAAATCGGAAGTACGCGTTATTGGGAGAAAAAATTTCCGAGACCGTTTCGAAAACCCTACGATCGGGAAGCATTTAAAAAGAAAAGATTGACTTAATGTACTCGTGATAGATACTCAACGTACGACAAATAAAATGCGTACAATTAGAAACACGATTGAAACGTCCGAAATAGTTTTCGATCGTAACGTTGCTGAGGGATTTTTATAGATCACGTAGATCAGATGGGATTGTACCGTAAGACTCGGTCGACTCGATGATAGAGAAAACTAACGATAATCTCGATATGTATATATATATAACACGTCCGCGATTAAAGGTATCGTGATTTGGCATGAATCCGTCATTTGAAGAAAAACGACAATTTCGAACTTTCGAGAAACATTAATCGAAGGACTTTCGGAGGACGATGGTGTGTAACGCTACGCGAATAAATCGAATACATATCGGTGGACTATCGATTGGCAAAATCCACGGGGACGTAACGGCGTAAAAAATGCGTCACGATTAGTAGTACGAGCCGGTTGAGGAAAAATGAAGGTAACCGATTATTGTTTTAAAGAGATTATTCGTTCGGACGACGCGAATTCGTCGTTCGAGAGCGATGAAAACAGCAGATCTTGACGCAATAGGGACGGTCGACATCTTTGCCGTTATTTTCATCACAATACGTGGAAACCGTAGTAGTTTTTCGTAGTTTTTTTCGGTTTACCGTATTTTATGGTTTTTTTTCGTTATAATCGAAATTAGAAAAGTCGTTCAACGTGGTCCAGCAACAATGACGATCGTAGTTGTTAGTGAATACGCCGTTAAATCTTAACGTTGGACGGTTTCGAAAAACGTTAATATATTTTTCGCGTACTAAGCTCGAGCCACACAATCACCTGTTCCACGCAACGCCGTGCGTATAAACGTATTATTGTGTACACGGAACGAAAAAGGCGAATACCTTTTTGTACTCGTATACCGGATGCCAGTCGTAAGCGTTTTCAATAATTCGATAGGTTGCCGTAAACGCTGTTTTGAACGAAATCACGGCCGTCAACGGGTTAATAGTGGCTTTTAACGTTTTTTTTTTTTTTTACAAACGAACCCGGCTAGGAATTACGTTTTTCATTTTGAAAAATGTTGCCCCCCTATCTTTGATCAATTCGTCACGTATTCGGCTCGGTATATCGACGGGATCGAAACCGGTGAATAGTTAATGGATTTTCGGAAGGTAAGAAAATTAAACGATAACAGCGACGCGCGAATATTACGAGCCGAGTGGAAACGCGACAATACGTATACACGACTTATTGTACGCGACGAGGTTGTTCCACCGTTAACCGTTATTCACCTGAGGTACTTGTTTTGTTTTCGAGGCGACGGTGTGGAGGAGGGTGGGTTTAACCGTACCGTGTTATTGCGTTGTCTCGGTACGAACGAAATTTCGATCCAAATCCGACCGTCGTCGATTTGCAATAAACAATTTTTTACGGAGCGTTATGACGGGGCTTTTACGGTTATGGCGGTGAGCGTACAAATATCATTTTCTCCGCCGTCTCGTTTCGCTTAGTTCGCGGTTTGCCGAAAGGTTAAGAAAACGTTAACGGTGGTGTACGTTCGGAAAATCTCGTTCGTATAACGCGTCCGGTCGTTGACAAAGCGTCCGGCTTATAATTGCGCGTCGTACCGCGACACTAATAAAAATAGTAACGTCGTATTATTCGGCCGACAACGTCCGAGACGGACGACCGACGTACGATTTACTATTTCCCGTGGACGTACGTTTCGAATTTCGTTTACGAGATTTTAATCGAACCGCGCGTGTCGTTCGTACCGGGCGATAAATATTCCGCCCGATAATTAAATAGCGTGAAAACGACGCTGTACTGTAGTTTTACGACGGCCGTACGAGATCGTACTTCGTTGTTTCCTTTTTACGGCTACCCGCGGGTATCGAAAAAACTAATAATCCATAGCGCCCTTTTAGACGAATCGTCGTTGGATTTTTCGTCGGCCGTTTCGGCGTTGCGACCAGTTCGTTACGGCGCGTACGCGCATTGTCCCCGCGCCAACGACGCTTCGGCGTTCGGTCGGCCTCGATCGCAAATAGATTGAAAAAGGGGATAACGTCGCCGGGCTTGCACGAATAATTTTAAAACTGGACGCGGTCGTTTAACGAGATTAACGGTACGAACGCGACTTCGAAACGGTTTAACGTAATCAACGTGCGGACACCATTATTCGCGTTCGCGCCGATTGACATGTACTCCGTTTAGGGCGGCGACGTTCATTCGTGACTAACATCGGTGATCGAGCTGGAATAAATACGGCCGCCGTCCCCGTCCAATTAAACGCGACACACGTACCGGATATTATTTATAAACGGCCCGTAATCGCGTTGTCGCCACCCGGAGGACTACGAAACAACCGCGAACGTATAATATTCTCGTACGTGCACCGTTTTTTTTGCATCGACAACCGCGGCAACAATGGTTTAGCCGCTTCCTCGGCGACGGTGCACAACGTTTTCGTTCGTCGTTGGAAAGTTTATAAAAAAAAAAGTAATACCGCCCGCCCGTTAAACCTCCCGAATAATTAGCGACCGCTGTAACGCGCGCGCGCGCCTTTTCAACTAAACCTGTTGGGCGTGTCGTTGTCCGTCTCGAAAACTCCAATCGACCGGGCCGGCGGTCGCTACGTTATATATTTTCGAGAAAAAACACCGTATCGTGAAGCGTTAGTCTCTATTATATCAACGCGTTCGCTAGTTCGGTGTAGTCAGTTTGAACGAACGAATTAACTAACCGATACGATATACGGTATTCAACGTCGAAGATAGCAAATCCGATTTGAGTTTATCCGATCGATCTAAGAAAAATTGTCGATAAAATTCCCTCCTCCCATACACACACATTCGGAATGTAACGCCCAATCCGTTACGACGTCGCACGCGGTTGTTTACTATTTTAATTCTCGATCAGGTTTGCAGTCGTGGCCCGTGCACAGAAATCGACCGTTTAATCGTTTCGTCCGTCGTCGAAAGTTTTTATATTCATACAGACAACGACGTAGTTGTTTACGAACAGAAAGTTAGACGAGTCGAAACCCGGTTTAAAATCTCTCTTTGAAATCGGCCGCGTTTAACGCGTAACTAATTGGCATTTCCGTCGTTTATACCTCGTACGCCGTGAACTTTTGTTCGTGTACTTTAGACGGCTACACCGCCCGCGCAATAACGTTTCGGGGAGGGGGGGCAATACGGTTTGTATCGAGTAAATAATAAGCCCGCGGATTTCCCGATAGGCGTTTTCGCCATTGCCGGAGACGCAATAACAAAACCGAAAGCGCGAAACGTCGTACGCCGTTCGTTAATCCAATTAGTTTAACTGCCACGGGTTCGCCGACGTTTTAAACGCCGTTAATTTATCGGTGTTTCGAATGCCGCGAGTTTGCGACGACGGTAGTTGCCGACTTTTTGGCAAATTAATAAAACTACTTTTTTACGGCCGTTCATATTCTACGTACGCGCGTATATCGGCGAGAACGAAAATATACGGTTCCCCCGTCGTTATCGCGGTTCCGTGCAACTTCCATTTACATTTTCCCATTCGAAACGCGTGTACTTTAAATACGAACGTAAATTTTCCACCTCCGACGAGTATTTTCGTTTCGGTCGAAATTTCACGCCCGAGAAAATCGGTCCGTCTTTTACGACTCACCTAATTGGCTAAAATGTTCATTCGGGTAGACGGGTGGACGGTTAATTTCATAGTCTATTTGGCGCGTTACAGGTACCGGCGTTGGAAACGAACGTTATACGATGGACGACCGAACGTGAATTACTTACGACGATCGTCGCGCCGTAAATTAACTAAACACACAGCGTGTAAACATTCGGAACGTAATGCGAAACGCGGAAAAGCCGAAAAGTAAAAATTATCGATTTTTCGTACGGCGTATACTTATACGTTATATATATATAGACGTATTGTCCGACGTTTCATTTTGCGCGCCGAACACGCCGCGAAACTTCCGACGTTACGAATTCGGCTAAACAACACAATCGCGTCCATACCGTTCCGGTCCGAGTCTAGTAAATATGACGGGTCCGTTTTTTGGATTCGAGTTACACGTGATAACGTTTCGCGTTTTTTCGACAATAACGGTGTATGAAAAAACAAAAGACGAACGTATTATGCGCCAAACGGTCGTACGATAAAACTCGGCGGCCGTTCCGAGCGTCCGTCCACAATTAAGTAACGGTATTATTTTTGCGGCGCCATAGTCGCCCGGAGACCGGAACGTACGAATAGCAGCTTCGTGTTTAGCGAAACGTTTGTATCGAAGCGAACTGTTCCGAGTTCGTACCGCGACACTCGTTCGACGTTTACTTGCCGTTTGTCGATCGCCCGTGCAACGACAACCGTCCACGAATTACGTACGCCGCGAATTCCAGACACACGATCGAGTACCAAAAGGTTTGCTCGTTCGCCATGTGGCGGCGCGGCGTCCCGTTGTCCGGCGAGGCGACCAGGAACCCGATAGTAAATCGATCGGCAGATCGTTCCGTCGATCAACCCGAAATATCGATTCGCGAATGACGCCGGTGGATTTTAAAAACCGTTTATTACGCGCCGCCCGTACTAAGCGAATTACAATACTTTCGGTGAACGCGTGCGTTCGCGGACTTCCCGTAGAACCGTCGACGACGTCCCTCTGTTCGTGAATTATAAACGTTTCACGAATACGTACGAACGACGTCCGTTAATAAATCAATAATTTCCCGAGCAAATTACATTACGATATCGTTCGTCGTACGCGTACGACTCTTTCGCTCCCCCTCCTTCCCTCGGCGTCGTCTTACTTTCGCCGTATAAATTATCCGACATATCGACGACGTGCCCGGCGCAGTAAACATTTCGCGATAAAATAACGCGCCGGTTTTCCGTATTAATAATAATTTTACTAATGGTTCTGACGTAACGGAATTTCGCCGTCGGGGCAACTTCCGCTGCATTTCGAAAATAACGTTGGCGGAAAGTTTTCAACGTCCGAACACTACGCTCGATAACGTTGTGGTGATTTATCGGTTTTCATTCGTCGGTCCCGTCGACGATAGTATCGGCCGGACGACAAACTACGAACTAATAACGGTAATTCGAGGATCGCGAAATTCGTCGAGTCTTCTAAATAGTCGTTATTATATCGTAGAGTTTTTTTTTTTTTTGATCGTTTTTACTCGCGATTCTGTGGGAAAACAGTCGGACATCGGTGTCGCGTGTACGTTGCACGACACCACCGGCCGACTTCCTTCACGCCGGTACGGTCGAAATTGAATCTCGACCGGAGTTCGAATTTCCTGCGCCGATCGCCAACGGTGTATACGCCAGGTTAAGGGAAACGAATTCCGGAACACGCGCAGGCGCGATAATATGGACGTTGGCAAGTAGCCCAAGTTTCTCCGTGCGTGCGTGTACATCTAAAATTCAAAAATCCAAAAGTCCCAGAAAGAAAAATATGGCGATTAAGCGGACACGTATTTTTGGCAACGACTTCGCCATTTTCGGCGTTGGGCTCGGACCGAAAGTCGCCATCGCCGCCAATACGCGATTGTTACGCGAAAGTCCTTGTGACGTCTGAACGCCGCCGCGTCTCTAGCGCGTGACGTCCCCGGATCGTATCGATCGCTTTTACAGTTTCCCCCGACATTGTTTTCCAAACAAATCGACTCGTATACGTTACCACCATTTGGCGTTTCGGAAAATGAGTAAACGCGCGGCCGATTGGCGAATTTCGGCGACATTTTCGAAGAAAATATTATTGTTATCGCGGGAGATCCGCGGTCGGTGGCAAACGAACGTTTGAAACACTTATTGTTCCAGTACCGCGACGGATCTGACACTATTCGGCACGTCCAAATAATCACCATGTCCGCTTCTTCACCAGCCGAAACGTACGTTTCAATAAACGGTCGTTTCTCGTCGAAAAATCGATTTTTCCACGCCGTCCGCGCTTCGTTTTTGATTACCAAGCTCGCGTAATTGCCGTTCGTTACCATAGCGTTCCCGATCGTGTTCGCAAAACCTTCGCGTATTTCATTCGTCACCGTTCGCTCCGTTCGAATAATTGTCCGAGTACGGTCAAATTACACGGCCAGCGACGAAACTAGCGCAAAAGCGACGACGACCTATCATTTGGTCAGTCGAGCGCCCAAATACCCGACCCGTAACGACCCGAAGCCGTTCAAGCCGTCCCCGTTCACCCGGCGAAACCGGTGACGATATCGCCGACCAACAACCGACGTAGAAAAACCTCCGGTAGATTGAGAAAATAATCCGCGCGCTACATCCAATGCTTCATCACGATAATCTCTACTGCCTCTAAGAGTAAAAATAGGCATCTACAAAACGTACACGGACATCAATGACGAACTGAAGAAGAATAGAAGCGATAGGAAAAACGTATGCCCGAGAACGATTACGAAACGACACAATATCCAGCTCGGTAACGAAATAACGTCAATACGATATAGCTGAGGCGACCAAAAAAAACCACTAAACAATACTTAGACCTCCAGCTTTGGCCAACTTGAACGAGATACGGATAGGACCACCACGGATCTCGGCCAAGCGCAATAATATACCGAATACGAAAGAAACACGCGAAAAGTCGGTATTTACTCGTCACTCCGAATTAATGGGGATTGTCCCCGAAACTCGGGTAAAGGACGAAAGTCCGTCGTGCAAAGCAACGCGACGCAAAGCGATCGGCGCGCGCGTTTGCGTTCGACCCCAACGAACGGTTTATTATCCGGAAAGAAAATCGCGGGCACGGGGTACCGTCGCCGTTCGTTTAAACACGTTCCCGACCCGGCCGAATACAAAACGTATACAGGGATTATCTGGCCCCCTAGTCCTCCTCTCCACCACGGTATAACGTATTATAATAACGATAATAGCGCGTCGTCCTTCTCGTACACGGCGGGCGGCGGCGCGCGGTTTCGTTTTCTTCCACTCGGGGTCCGTACTTATTTACCTATTCACACATACAAGCGCCAACGTCCCGTATATACCGGTAGGTCCCGAACATACACACACGAGCGCGCGAAATAATTCTTCAACTAACGCGGAATTTTTTCCTCTGCGTTTATTTATTCGTTTATTATTTTTGATAAACGGTCTCCGGCAACGGTCGGGTTATAAATCTTCGGGGTCCTCGACGCCATATTGACGTATATTTTCCCGAATTGGCGTCCACTCCGTTCCGGGCCCGTTACCCGTCCGGCGTCGCGCCACAGTCGCCGCCAATTCGTATAACGTAATACAAGTCTATTACGGACCGTTTTCCTCTACCTCGTGGCGCGTGCACCACCTTCGTCTCGATTTTGCCGGGACCGCGTCTTCGGGCGGCTTATTATTAATCTGTCAACATTCGTTCGGCCACGAGCGCAATCGAGCACGAACGCGTTCCTTACACAATCCCTTCCGACTTTTCCCATTCACACGCACACATATCCTCCCATCCGCCGTATTAAGAAATACGTTCTTTCCTTCGGTGTATCGGAACGAACGCACTTCGACGCGTGTACAGTACACGCTTTGGTCCGGTGAACGTATCGTACGATCAACACGTGCCCTCCATATGTTCGCGATCCACGCGTAAACGTCAAATTTTCGTTTACGATCGCCCATCGGGTATTCGTTTCTTTCCACGCACCAATACGTGATCCTATATGTATTCAAATTCCGTTGTTCGCCAACGAATTTACATTTCGGATCGTTTAAGAATAAAATGTTCGCGTTACCGAAATTCGCATTTCCCGTTACGCGACGATTCATAAAATACGAACCTTCCGGGGACAAAATAAGATACGTTTCGCGATATATGTAGCGGTCGTGCGGTTTACGCGCGATTGTCGTATCTGTGGTTTTACACGCGCGCACGGGTCAGTTAAGTTCATAGCCAAAGCGATTCAAATATCATTTCGGCCTTCCGCCGAACACTGTATCGAAATACTATTTTTGCCGAATGTGACAAGGGGTCGTACGCTTTATTACAATTTTGGGGATTAGTAAAACAAAAACCCGAAGGCCGAAGACGAACGTTTTCCTTTTAACGGCGTAATTACGTAAAATGTGTGTGTGTGTATACCTTTTCAACGAGTACCCGGTCAGTTTAAACGGTATCGCCACCCAACCGTACCGAAAGAGGACGCCAACCGTGAAATTTTAATGATACTCTGGCAAATTTACGTTCGTGGTACAGCGAATTACGTTTAATAAGTCGGCGAAGTCTTTTTGAGTGTTACCCGAGTTAAAATCCTAATAGATACGCGGAAATCGACAACGACGAGGTAAAACGAATATTGCAATTAATAATGACCGACAATAACGATTTTGAACTACTGAATCGTCGACATTTTTATTTTATTTGAAATATCCTCTTACAAGAGGTAAAGTATATCGGGTTTTTATCAATATTCATAAAAACGCGTATCATAAATATCTCGTTTTATAAAAGACAATTTTCTTTTAAAATAACGTATATAAAAAAAGCGCCGTACCAAAATAAATAATAAACGCGCGTATTTTACGGACACGAAACCGTGTTTGTAAAAGAATTCCGATTTTTAATAAGGAGCTCGAGCATCATTGGACGTTATACATGAATGGGATTCGGGAGGCAAAATATCCGTTAATGTTTAACGGCGATAATTTAATAAAAAACGTTTAGTATTCAGTACGCTGTAAATTACATTAACAGAATCTATCGGGAAAATATACCGTACTCTAATTCGTTATTCTCGATATAATTTGCGTATTTTTTTTTTTTTTTTTGAAACGAAACGCATTTATTAATGAATCAATTACTTGTCGGTATTCGTTTCGCGTATATACGAACGTTAAAAATGACGATAAACGAACGAAATTTTGTCGAGGAACAAAGTAATTACTTTTCCGTTCCGCGTTATTAACGGTCGTTTATATAGAGTGTATTGCGCGCGGAAAATATTCGAATTTTCGAAAGAACCACCGGTCCTAAAATATAATCGTTATGGCCATCGATTATATTTGTATCGCGAGCGAAATTTGTCTCATATCATCAGTCGGCTATCAAAAAAAAAAAAAAAAAAAAACGG